>JANIIA010000010.1:15690841-15715645 GCA_027478495.1 Erythroxylum alaternifolium | reverse complement strand
ATGTATGGATAATTATGCTGTGTTAATGTGTTGCATGAATTGAGTGGACCATCGATGATGGTTACCTCACTGAGTTCACAAACTCACCCAAAATTGCAACATATTTTTTAGGATCGAGAGTAGACTCCTAGCTCCAGAAGGACTTCTCTGACCGTGTAGATCGTGTTGGCGAGAGAGGTCATGGCTCTCAGGTCGGTCAGCTATGATTTTTGGGATGACCTAGATAGCTTGTCGTATTTCTTCCTCTTTCTTATAGCATTCTGTACTAGGTTTTGTGTATGTATGTACAGATATGTACAGTATGGATGATGTATAAACTGTTGATTTTGATCAATGAAAAGAGGAAGAGTTTGGTTTTAAGAATCTTGTGGTTTATAATTACTGCTTTATTATTCAAATTGATATGATGCCATGTGGAGTATCGTAGTGATCGCACGTAGCGTTCCCTTATCATAGGATATGTATTGGAATGACCTACGGGCTTCCCAGTGCGTATCCTACGGTAATGGGGTGTTACATGGAACTTGTGGTCATAGAGCTAACGTTTAATCGTATTCTTGTGAGCTTTTTGCAGATGGGGAAGAACAACTGAACTCACTCAACGATTTTCAACTAAGGGAGGGAAATAATTTATACTTAAACACCTACAACCCTAGTTGGAGAAACCATCACAAATTTTCATGGAAAACTAATAATCAACCAGTATAATCCTAACCATAATACCAAAATTTTCAAAGGCTAAATTATTACTAAGGGCAATCATCACTTCAAAACCTACCAAACAAGCCTTTTTTGAAGGAAAGCCTGAATGCATTGATTAAGTCACAACTCAAAATAAAAAAACAAACAATAAGAGGTTCAATTCTTTGGAGACATCTATGAAGAGGATTGAGATCTAAGTAAGGCAACTTGTGGCTCAAATGCATAACAATCAGAAAGGAAAATTAACCAGTCAACCAGAGCAAGCCCAAGCAGTCACTATTATGAGAAGTGGTAAGGTAATCGATAAAAATATTGAAATCCCTTCTAATCTGTCTTGTGTAGGTAATTAAGAGGAGGAGAGCTTCCCCAATGAAGAAGGTGAGCAGAATAGAGGAATCAATGGGCATGACAACCTTTCAAGTCAAGTTTAGAAAGGTGAAAAACTAGGCATGCAACTGACTACGATGAAGGACCAAGATTGAATAAGGTGACTAATCCGTATAGATCACCGATCCCATATCTTAACCACCTAAAAGAGTCAAAACAAGATAAGCAATTTTCTGATCTTTATAACATGTTTTCCAAATTTAATATTTACTTGCCTTTGTTAGGTGTGATCATAAACATTCCAGCTTATGTGAAGTTCTTTAAGGAACTAGCACTAAGAAACAGAAGTTTGAGCCAAACAAGAAGGTGATAGTTTCAGAGGTTGCAAGTGCGGTGCTACAATAGCAATTACCCCCCAAATTGAAGGATTCAGGGAGTTTTCTTATGAAAGTATCAGTGGCTAATGGTAATGAGGTTAAGGTTATGTATGACCTTAGGGCGAGTATAAACCTCATGCCTTACTATATTTATAAGAAACTGGATCTAGGATTGTTAAGACCAACCAATATGCACCTATAATTAGCTGATAGATCAATCCATTATCTGAAAGGACTAATGAAAGATGTGTTGGTAAAGGTTAGCGGATTGATTGTCCTTGTAAAATTTATGGTCTTAGATATGAGGGAGGTTAAACAGCAAGGGAGTGCTCCTAGGGAGGCCTTTTATGACCACGAATAATACCTTGATTGATGTGAAGAATGGAAAGCTTAGGATGATTGAGAATTTTCAATTTTAAATGTTGAAAATGTTCCTACTACTACTATTTCTAAAGACTATTCTTTTGTTGATCAAGTTAATGCTGCATATTTTTATTTCTCCTTGTAGGAAGAAGAAAATAAGATAGACTTAGTTAAAGAGAGTAATGAATGCTTCCAATTGCTAGTAGACGCAACTAAGGGAGAGGTTGGCAAATTCTTGAGGAAAGGTCCCAATGAAGAGAAGAAAACAGTGGCCTCGATCACTTTGAATGATCCACCTTGAGCATAATGCTGGAGGTGTCCAACTACCGGACATTAAAGAAGCACTAAATGGAAGGCAACCCATATAATTTATGTTTTGCTTTTCAATTAGTTGTTTGTTATTTCTTTTTATTGAAACTCGACTTAATCTGTTTGCTTTGTGTACAAAGGCCTACTTTTCTTTATTAAGAGTGTTCTTTCATAATTAAGGAACTTTAGAACTTGCTTACAAATACTAGTTGAGATCACATAATCTTATACAAATGTTAAGATGATGAAGGCAATTAGGATTTACTCCTTTTGCTTAAAAAACCACCATGATGTTACCTTTAGTGAAATGCCTTTGAGCTTAACATGAAACCTTTTGTTTTTTTAAACTCAAAATATGAGCCTTGACCTTATTATTTATCCTCTTCATTGTACCTATCATAAGGCAAGTTGAGCATTTGAATGTGTATGATTGGGTTTAGGGAATAATTTTTAGAACAAGTGTGGGGGAATCATAGGATATAGTTGGCTTTTGAGTTAGGAATGGGTATGGTTGTAGTAATTATCTCTCCTTTATATTTTTCTTCTTTTGATTTCATTTTTAAATAAATAATTATTTCATAAAAAATAAAAAATCAAGAAGAAGGAGAAAAAGAAAAAGAAAAAAAGGAAGGAAGAAAAGAAAAGAAGACTAAAAATTGAAAAGAAGAGGAGAGAAGTGAAAATGGGAAGTGTTAATTTTGTTCAAAAGAGGAAAGAATTGAGTGTTTTATGGTTCATTATTTTGTATTATTTTAAATTCTTAATTTGTGTTGTGGTTTCAAACTGCGATTTTCCTTTTTCCTACCCTTAACCCAGTCCCATTGCAATCAAAATAAAGACCTTCAAATTGATGTTTGTGTTTTATATGAGTGGTATAGATTGGATTAGTAAGCAAGCTTATGGTAAATGCTTTACATGAAATAAATTATGAGTGAATATAGCCTACCTTTGAATGCTTAAGAGGATGGAGAGTGGAGTGAGTACCTATCACACTTGTTGATGGTTATTTAAATTGGAGTGCTTATTGATTTTGGCTAAATGTGTATAGAAAAACTTGTTCACAGAGTATTATGAGTTTCAAGTTCTTGGGTTGTGTTTGTTGAAATGATTTTTATATCTTTGACTATTAATTGGGAAAATTATTGCCTCCATTGTTTGTTTTTTTATAGTTCAGTTTTCTTTAATATGTTTGAGGATAAGCATAGTTTAATTGCCTTCATATCTTGATTTTGGTTACAAATCCTTGTGTTATGATCCAAATGTGAGATAAATTGTGTGGAAATGGTTTGAATATTGCATGAATGTTAATTGGATTATTTTGTGAATTTTACAAAAAGATTGAAGGGAAAGTTGGTGACTAAAGGTGACTAAAGGTACCACCATCGTGATGTCACCACCATGACAAGTTAGTCATGATGGTGACTAAACTTGTCACCACTATGACCACCTCATGCACACCTGTGACTACTCCTTTGCATTCATTTAAGTCAGAAATATGTAGATTGATGACGTAACAACCCTACAACCCTAAACTTAGATTTATGCTATAAATGGAAAAAGAATGAGAGGTAAAGGGGGGCTAAACCGAAAGGGTTAGACACACACTCATTAGCTTGGAATAAAAGGAGATAGAGAGAAGTTTGGAGGCAGAGAAGAAGGAAGGAGAAGAATAGCAGAAAGGGGTAGGCAGCATGAGCAATCGGTCATTTGGGTCAATGTCAACTAGAAGCAGAGGGCGAGAGATAATGTGGAAAGCTTAAGAGTGACAGGAGCAGCTCCCTCACCCGGTATTATTGTCTCTTCCTATTTACTATTTCTTGTTTTGCTACATTTACTCCTCTGTTATAGACTCACGCCTTGTTATACTTAACCGACCTATACTATGCTAGTTTTTGATAGTTTATTTAGGTTATTTACTTGGTTTGTTACATTAATACTTCTTTTATACTGATAATGATAGGATTAAAATGTTTAAAGATGATGAATCTTATGATTTTTGTGATGGGTTGATCTCTTTTCTTAAGGATTAATGTAGCTATTTTGGTCAAATATGCATGATTGAGTGATTATATTATTGTCTTATGTTTACTATAGTTTTTGAATTGAATGGATATGATAGCATGATCAAACTTTGCATCATTTTGGTATTAAACCAAGGATTGAGAGAAGAAGTTTAGTATGGAGTGAGAAACTATGGACGTTTAGGTTAAAACTAGAACTATATTAACTTAAGTGGTAACTAGTAGTCTGGTTTCCATGATTAATTCAGATAATAACTTGTCAAATGCGAAAGCTGGATTTAATCTGTTATTTGGGTTGATCTTAAAATTCGACTGTTAATTTTAGTAAGAAAATTATCCAATTGTTTCCCTTTAGTCATGCATAGGAGATTAAATTAGTGAACTTAATTTTCCAGAATCTTCCATTTGGATTAATCTATTTGCCTTTGTTTCCAGTTGATTCCGATTACTTTTTAGACTATTTTGTGACTTTTTTTAAAAGCCTTCACAAAACAAATTAAGATAGAATGTTAGGATTGCTTCTGTTTTTATTTGTCATTTAAGAATAATTTGAGTGGACCAATCCACCTCCGTAGAAGACGACCCTTAGTAATCACTACAACTACCTTGTATACTTACGATTAGGATGGACTAGTTAATTTTTAAAACTTTTTAGGTACATCAATGCTTAAGATACTTATTTTGGTTTATATTTCGTTTTAGGTACAAGTTAGAAGCAAAAGAACCAAAAAATCTTAAAACATATGCTTGGTGTCATTTTGTTAATGTCCAATCTTATTTGCCTTCGTGAAAGTAGAAAAGATGAGTTAGAATGAAAACAAGAAAGGAATAAAAGAAATGTAAGTTATTGCAACTTACATGGTTATGTATGGAATCGGGTAACTCACTGGAAGCATATAGAAGTGTGAAGATTTATTTTTGAAGAACCGCTATAAATAACACAACCGTATATGGAGCTGTGTAATTACACAACCGTGTAAGTGACCATGTAGCTCACTGTGAACATGTTTATTCACAATTTCTATAATTTTTATACACATGATCACTTACATGCCCATGTAGCTGACCATATATTATGATGCAACCTTAATTTTAAGTATAATAGGGCATTTAAGAGGGAAAATATGATATAAAGACACTATAGACTCGAAAGAAGGTATATTCTTCCCTTTTAAAGAGCTATAATGAGCAATACTTCATCTTTCTAGTTCAATGGGAATATCAAAGTTAATGAACATATTTGGGCATTGATTAATCTATTGATGTTGTTCTTAACTGTTTTTTGGATATGAGTATGTTATTTAATGATTAATCTTTTAGGATTTATGTATGAATGATCTATATATTCCAAATAGATCATTCATGTATGAGCTTATTAACAAAAGCTAGATTGCAATGTGTAATCATTGTATATTTGATTAATTTGTGGTAAACTAATCGTCGAGCATCATTAAGGATAACATAGCATAGTTCAAATGACCTGAGCTTATATTGTTGCTTCATAGATTAATATGTTTTCCTATTATGTAATGCAGTTGTCACAATAAATCTAGAGAGCTTATTCTAGGTTATTTGATATCTGGACCTAATAAAAGAGCTTGTTTTAATTAGATACAAACTAAGGAAAAATTGAGATTAACAAACTTGTTTTTATTCTACAGTTAATATTTTCAAAAAGAGGTACAAGAACAACATGAAAATCAATTATGCATATTTGTGTTAATGTGAAGATTGAATTTAATTGGATTCAAAACTCATTAATTAATTCTAGCAATTTTGTACTGTTTGATTTTATTTACTAGTAATAGTTTAGTTTTAATTTATTTTTTAATCAAATTCAACCAAACCTTCCCCCCGCCTAATCCTAAAAGCTGGTTTATTCATTACAAAAGCTAAACACACACTCCATGTGAATTGTTCGCAAGGTTATATGTGCTAAGTTTTACTACTTATAACCTCGGTAAATTCCGCAAGCACATGAGTCTTTCGCGTAGTACCTAAGGTGTCGATTCCACGAGGAAGGGATCTAGTCCTAAAATCTAACAGTAACTCAATTCGCAATACCTAACTAAACAACTACTTCAAAATTTAAAATTAATCAGAATCAAATATGAAAAATTAAAGCACCAATAGAATGAACAAAAGCAAACTCATACAAATAATCTGAAATTTAACCTAGAAGTGACCAATTGAGAGAAAGGGAGAATTTATTCGAAATTAAAGAAAATTTATCCAATTATGAAATTTCTGACTTAACGGACCTAGACGATCCTAGGGTGAATTACTCTCTCTCGAGTTATAATTCTTAACCCTAATTGATAATCCCTACTTCAAATTATGGAAATTGCGATCTCTCGATCTGCAATTGGTCCAAAACTTAAATTAGTTATATCGATCTCTATTAACCTACCGGGAATCTATGCTCGATCTCTCATTGCACGACTCTACCGTTTTGATTCAATTCTCTACCTATCAATTTACCTAACTCTTATTAACGTAAATTGATGATGTTCACCAGCTCACCCTCTCAATTTATTGCCAAGTTATGAAGAATCAAATTGAATCACAACTAAATCGAATAAAACACAACAAAATTAATTTTATTAATCTCAAGAATAAAAACTTGAAGGTGAGTTTAGATAGAAAAATCAACACTCAACAACAATATCTCTAATCAATCTTCAAATTTCATACATCAATGAAATCGAAATAAAAACTAGAAAATACTATCAGAGTGGATCTCGGAGGTCGCGACTGCGAGAAACCACCTATTTTGGGAAGTACGTCACATCAAGCGTGTCTCCGTGCCTCTATTCCTTTGTCTCCTTCCTCAATCGCCTGATCTCTACTACGTCTCTCTTAGATTTTTGGCATAATCTCTCTTTTGTACAGCTCTCTCAGTTCTTTAATCTCTCTTGGTGGTTGCTAGGTATTGTTCTATTTATTCTGTAGAGGCCCTAGGTCAAACTCGTGATCAAAATGGTCTAAAAAATAACCCAAAAATTAAGTTTTTGTGTCAGCTTGACGTAGGGTATGATCGTGGCTTTGCCTGCCACGATCGTAGCTGACATTTTTTCCTTTCTATCACGATCATAGCCTGCCTGAAGTGCACCATCGTGGCCTGACTTGATGCTCTCTGTTACGATTGTGGCTCCTAGTGCACGATTGTGGCCTGGCTACCTCTGACTCTTCCTCTTCTGTCACGACCATGGCCTGTGTCTTTCATCCCAAAACTCTTCAAATCTTCACCATTCTTTCCTGTTGACCCTATAACACTAGCACATACATCAAGGTACCTAAAAAATATACAATTTAAGCTTAAAGATTCAAACTAACCTATAAAAACACTTGAACACAAAAACTAATCTAATTAAACCCTAAATGTATACTCAACACTCAATTTAACACAAAATGCATAACAAATTAAACCCTAAAACATTATACAAAACAATGCTATCAACATCCCCAAACTTAAACGTTTGCTTGTCCTCAAGCAAAAAAAAGAACAACACCTAACAAAAACAAATACACCATGCAATAATGTGACAATGGCTCTAATCTTCATGAACTAAATTTAATCTTAGACACACTTATTCGAATTACGTCAAATCATTAGCATACAAAATATGTTTCTAGGGGCTTTGAACTAAATATACAACTAACATAAGACCAAGTGTTAACCTATTTACCCTTTTCAATTGTGCACATATATTAATAATTTTTCGGTCCCTCAGACTCAGTAACTATTCCTAAGTATAGTTCTATGAAACTTCAAGCCTATTACAAATTCGGTAGGTTTTTATTTAAACACATAATTATTTTTATTATTTTTATTTATGTTTTTATTTTTTTTTTATCCATGACTTAGCCTTTTACTCAAAGGCAAACATTTGTGATGAATGTCAATCTAGTTACTTAACTAAGTCATTTATTAACAGCTTGGTTGAAACATTATTATAGCCTTTTTACGCGAAGGCACACATTTGTGATGCGTGTTGATCTGGTTACTCAGCTAAATCATGTTTTCAACTGGCTACTCGCTCTATTCATAACCCGAATGTAACATCCCGTTCCCATATTAAGGTTTAGAGCCTAGGAATATCGTACATGAGAGATAACAATGAGGGATTAGAAAATGAATTTCATACTCATGCATAAAATAACATCATGTACATGGAATCGATTATTGCACACAGTATAAATATTTGTTCATGCACTCAATTGACATTTCTGGGTATAAATGATTGATTTAATGTGATTATGATGTGGATAGTGAATATTTTGTTCTGAAAATTGATTTGGTGTATTTTATTAGTGATTTAGAATTTTTCGTAAAATTTGAGAATTTTCTAGAATTTTAGACTAGAAAAATGTCAAGTGGTGAGACAATTGATGAATGTGGCAGAAATAAGTGTCGGATGGTAATAGAAATTTTTATGAATGACATTGGGATTTAATGACATATGTCATTAAAATTTGGGAGTCAATTAGATTACAAATGGATTAGTTATTAAAGGACTAAGGAGGGACCATGGAAAAAGTGACAAGTGTCACTTGCCATACCACTTGTTAACCCACGATTTATCTCATGAAAAGACCAATTATTTTAGTCTTTCACTTGTTCCTTCCTTTCATTTTTGTTGCTTTCTTCTCCATCTCTACTTTTCTCTTCTTTTCTTCATTTCCATGACACTTACGGAACTCCATCAACATTAAACCTTCTTCTCATTTTTCACTTTCTACTTCTATTTTTTTATCTTCTTTAATTTGTCCCTAAAAGACGCATTTTATTCTACCTAAAATGTTGATGATCATAAATCATGGAGAAGCTAGGGTTTAATGATGATTGAAGAAACTTTGAGCTAATCAAGTAAGTGTATTATTATTGATCTTCATAGCTGTATTAATGAAGCATATAGGATGATAGTTAGGGTTGAAAGATCATGAAATGGTGATGAAAATATATGGGAACGTGGTTAATGAAATGAACACCTTAATATCTCATTTTTGTATATTTTATGATTAATGATTCATAAATTGATGTAGAGGTGATTTAAAGTTATAATGAGTTCTAAAATGGGGTTGAAAGAAGTGAAAAAAATTGATTTATAAATGAATGTTATATGTTCTATTTTCGGGTTAATGATCAAGCATAGATCATGAATTATTATGTATGATATTGAGTTGAAATGGAAGTGGAAATGAAGAGGAAATAATAAGGACATGAGTTAGAAATGATAGACTTAGTAAAAGAGATGAATTAGGATGAAAATGAAGTTAAAGGTGTGCTGAAATATGCTAGATGGAGTGTTTTTACTGAACATACTTCTGTATTGGCCATATATTGAATTGTACATATTCAAATGGGACTATTTTTAAGTGAGATTAAACTAGAGACAACATTTTTCATGACGAATCGAGTTTGAATTCTATCCCTAAGGGTCTTAAATTTAGGCTTGAAGTTGAGTTTCAGATTATGTCTCTATTTCTGAACAGTTGTGTATAACTTTCATAATAATGAACCAAATTGTATGAACTTAGGTTCTTTAGAAACTTAAGACATATAGGAACAATTATTTAGAAGTAGGTATTGCCAAAAAGCCTCATTTTCTAGGTCATAATGGTCATACAAAACTAACTTTAAAAATAGAGTTGGAAAAGCTGGGAATTTGGAAGGATTTGGCTAGGAAAGTTTCTGCCAACAAACCCCACTTTCGTGGGAAAATAGGAATTTCCCACGAACGTGGGAATTGGTTAAACATCACATATGTGTTTTTTATTTTGGATTAAAGTTGCAATTGGTTAGGGACTTTCATGTGATGCTTCTAGGCTTAAATGAAGCTTGAAATGAGCTTAGTATGAAGCTTAAACAAGTGATTAAATGAGTGATATGGTTAGGGTGATGATTGGGGATAGAACTTATGGATGAATTTTTATGTATTGAATGTTTAAATCTGAAATTTTGAGACGATATGGTAATGAAAGTGAACCTATAATAGCTAAGGTGATTCAATTAAGATGAATACTAAGTATTAAGTAAAGATCAACTATGAATTTGATGTTTTGTGATCTTTAATGCTTGAATAACCTTGCGGAATGATTGAATGATGAACTTAGAATAACTTTGTACAAATGAAGTGTTAACCTAAGTTTGATTTAGACTTATGTAAGCTTTGGTGTATGAATGATCTTAAGATGTGAAATTTGATAATATACCAGGGATTGTCATTGAGCATGCAATGTACATAGTCCATAAACACATTTGTGCATTAATGAATGCTTAGGATTGTGCAATTGTTAATGTGTGTGCAATGTGTGTATTGCATAATATTGATGTGTAGGATAAAATGTCCACATCCAAACGTTTCCAAATCTTAGAAGCAATTGCTAATCTGGAGCATATTGTGAGTCGACCTAGATGGTCTTATTTCATTATTTGTTCTGATTTCAATTTTGCGTCGAATGACTATAGTTATGATTATTATGCAATGTGAATAAGAAGAAATAAGTGTATTCTCAACTTAATTGTTGAAGGTCGGACCAAGGTCTGATGATGAATGTGAAAGTGATTATGAATCTGAAATCATGTGACTGATTGAAAATATATGAATGTGATGCATTCCATTACATGAATGTATGAAACATATTGGCAGTTGTGACCGGAGTAGCCACCAAAAAAGAGCTTAAAGCTCAGAATGTGAAAAAGAGCTTAAGGCTCATATTGTGAAAAAAAGCTTAAAGCTTAGAAAGTGTATAAAAGCCAAAGGCTCACTATGTGAAATGAGCCCGATATCTCCAACAGATACGGGACAGTTATCAATAAGCCCGATATCTATGGTGGATACAGGAAAGTTATAGGCACTCGCTCACAACAAAGTAACAACTTGAAAGTGAGTCTCATGTGCGCTGCATATGCCTAATATGAATGATTATAATGGTTTGAATAATTTCTGAATATGATATTGGTTGAATATGAAATATAAAATGAATTATCAAGTGATATGCGGTGATAAATGATTCTTTTCAAAATGATGTGAATTATGTGATTATATGAATTGTATGCGTTATGTGATCGAGTGAGCCATCGAGGATAGTTACTCATTGAGTTTGAAAAACTTACCCAAAATTTTCAATATTTTTTTAGGCTCAGAAGAGTCGTTCTAGTTAGACAAATAGGAGTATAGCCACTGCATTCGAGTAAGAGAAAGAGGTCGGGATCAGTTCGCGTCTACATTAGTATTTTCTTATTTTTGTATCGAATTGAGTCTTCTACAATTATTGTAACATGTATATTTGAATATTTCTATTTTGTAATAACTTTCCATTGTGGAAAGGTTTGTAAATGGCATTGATCTTGAGTGTATTGATAATAAATGTGATTTTTTAGGTTATTAAAGAAAAGAACAGGCCCAATTTGATTATTGATTTCTGCACATCTGAGTGAGTAATTTTTGAAAAAAAAATTGTACTGAGTTTCGAGTGTTTGACTAATTGATTGTTCTAGCATGCCACCCTCATGAGGTATATTACTTAGGATGTCAGGTACGTGTCTTACGAGAGTGGGGTGCTACACCGAAGGTCAGCAGAATAATGATTATTGAACTATTTTTTATAGCCTACATTGTTACTTTTAGCTATTCGTTTCTATGAAAAATACTAGTTGAGCTACTTAACATAAAAGGCCTCAAATTGTGAATGAATGTGCCAATCTATAGGGTGCTAAATTTACACTAAGTCCTAATTAGGCTGTATATTTATCCAAAGGCCCCCTAATTTACTAATTTCGCAGGATAATGATTATTCACAACCTAATAGACTGTGTCCAAAATTTAAAAAAAAATAACTCAATTTAAGTCATTGACGCATTTACACACTTTACAGTATGTAACCTAATACTATCATACAATATACAAAATCACATTCAAAACAAAAACACAGAATCCCTCCCCACACTTGAACAACACATTGTCCTCAATGTAAGAAGAAAACACACACGACACATACATAGATGAAATGTAAAAATTAAAATTAAAATAACAAAGAACTGATAAAATTAACGATAAAAAGAAAAATAAAAAATAAGTCAAAAAATAAATAACACAAAACAAAATAGAAATGGAGAAAACATTATGGGTTAGATTTGAATCCTAAGGAGATGGAGGTGGTGATGGTGTAGGAGGTGGTAATTGAATACCCTAAGCTTTGAAATACCGATGGAGTCGGCAGATCTCTCAGCTCTAGCATTTTTGTGTACGCACCACATCTTTTAATGTTCTGTTGGTTGCAGATATTGCATCCAAAACTGTTATCCAGCATTGGTCCTCTTCTTCCTCTTCTTCCGATTTCTCGCTCTTTGATGCTTCTTGTGCCTATCTAGGTGGCGCGGTGCTCGAGCTTGCCTGACTTGTCCTAGTCCTCACATGTGTCTTTTCATTTATTTCCCACAGACTCATGTTGGAGTGAATGATTTCTCCCAGAAATAAATGATGGTGGTCAAGGAATTCGGGCATGTGCACTGTAAACTCCCTCCGATCCACACCAAAATGCTCTGCGATGGTAGACACCAGGTACCCCATTCTAAAATGGTTGCTCCATTTTCACGGAACTGCAGTAAGAGCATTCAGCACATGCGTGGATCTTCATACTGGAATACTATGGTCCGTGCACCACAGTATGAACAACTCCTTGGTTGAACACTTGTTGGTCTCTAATTTGTCAAAGACCATCTGGCATATAAATTTGTGCAACAATAAGTGTTCTTGGGACCAGATAATATTGTTGGGTGCATTCTTTGCGTAGAATCACTCAATTCCAGTCAGCTTATACCAATATTGGGAGACACTATATGAATCTACCGGTTTGATTCAATTCTCTACTTATTGATTTACCTAACTCTCATTAACCTAAATTAATGATGTTCACTGGCTTACTCTCTCAGTTTATTACCAAGTTATGAAGAATCAAATTGAATCACAATTAAATCGAATAAATCATAATCAAATCAATTTTATTAATCTCAAGAATAAAAACCCGAAGGTGAGTTTAGACAGAAATATTAACACTCAACAACAATATTTCTAATCAATCTCTACATTTTATACATCGATGAAATCGAAATAAAAACTAGAAAATACTGTCGAAATGGATCTCGGAGGTCACGACTGCGGGAAACCACCTGTTCCAGGAAGTACGTTGCATTAAATGTGTCTCTGTGGCTCTCTTCCTTCGACTCCTTCGTCGATTGCCTGATCTCTATCTAGGTCTCTCTCAGATTTTTGGTAGACTCTCTCTTTTGCGTAGCTTTTTGGGCTCTCTAATCTCTCTTGGTGGCTGCTAGGTATTTTTCTATTTATTCTGTGGAGGCTCTAGGTTAAAGTCGGGATCAAAATTGACCAAAAATCACCCAAATTTTGAGTTTTCATGTCAGCTCGATGCAGGGGCATTTTTTCCTTTCTGTCACGATCGTGGCTCCTGGTGTACGATCGTTGCCTGGTTGCCTCTGACTCTTCCTCTTCTGTCATGATTATGGCCTGTGTCTTTTAGCCCGAAACTCTTCAGATCTTCATTGTTCTTCCTTATTTACCCTACTACACTAGCACACATATCAAGGTACCTCAAAAATATACAATGTAAGTTTAAAGATTCAAACTAACCCATAAAAACACCTAAACATAAAAACTAATCTAACTAAACCCTAAGTGCATACTTAACACTTAATTTAACATAAAATGCATAACAAATTAAACCCTAAAACAACATATAAAACACTACTATCATAAATATGATCCTTGCTCACCATTATTACATTTATGTACTATGCCTAAATTGTTCCTAGTTGTTGTTCTATTAATACTGGACATTAATGAAACATAAAAAGACTAACACACATTATGTTTTTCTTTATAAAGGAAGTAGTCGATCTCATTGGCTAAAGTATGGAGATACTTAAAAAAATGTGTGTGTTTGTTAGAAAATAAGTTCACTGAGCTGACCCGACATGAGAAATCTATTTGGAGCATTACTTGTATGTCTATGGAAATTACCATTATGATGATTGTATAAGTGATCCTTTTGACTTAAAGTCTCCAAAATTTTCTTACATAGGGATTGCTATATTTTGATACTACTTATGACTTTTTCTAATCATAGGTTGTTTAGTCGGTAGTCATTGGATGTAGTATGAACTATATGAAGGTAGTTGTGTAATCAAGATAGGATTCATCACCCTAAAGTAATTAGGGTGAACTAATAGCTAATGAAAGAGAACTAATATGATTGGACTTTAAATAAAATAGAAATTAATTACATGCTCTATGTCTAATTAAAATATTATATGATGAAAGGATTAAATTATATGAAAAGATCATTCATGAAAAGTTCAGTGAAAACAACTTTGATATTCCTAAACATTTGGGTGGTCATGATGTGTTGTAAGACGCTAATGTTGATCTATGATTATAAATTGTTTAATTGGAAATTAAAGATAAATTAAAAGGAGTTTTAATTTATCTAGTTCTAATTATGAATTTAATTGATAATTATTATCAATATATTTAGGAACCTAATGGGATTCACATATACAATGGGTTGACGAGAGCAAATATATTTTATCAAATTAAACTTGATTGTAAAGTTTGAAAAACTATATAATTAAATATGTGATATTTAATAAATAATAATCAATATGAGATTTTAGATCTTATTTGGGCATAATTGGCATTTAATTAGAATTATTTGTAATTCTAATTAAAGTTTGATTGAAATTAGAATTTAATTTCTATTAAATTACCAAAATGTCCAAAACCTATTATAAATAGGCTTAAGCTCTAATAAAGCTAATACTTCTTGCCTAACCCTCTCTATAATAGTTTCAAAGTTCTCTCAACTTGTTCTATAGATACTAATAAAGGTCGAACACTTATACAGCTATAGTGTTTAAGATGGACTGGTTTTGACAACGCTTCAAGGGATATGACAAGAAAATATCAAGCTTTAGAATAATATAAGAATTATGATTCATGCTTTGTTATGATTTATTTGCTAATTATTTTATAGAATTAAAGTGATCTTAGTTTACAGGAAATACAAAATACAAAAAAGTTTCGTAATTATTTTCCTATTGTTAGGATCGGATCCTTTCCCAATTTCCCAACAGATTTTGAGAGGAAATTATTTTCAAAAATAGGGTAACTATTCAAGCATAACTACCCAATCAAGAAATATATTACATGTTTCTATTTGAACAACTATAAGTGTTAGAGTTCAAAAATATTTGGAGGCATAAGTTCATGGAATTAAGGTTAATTTCAATAGTTTTATTAAGTCAAAAACATGTTTGGTAATGTCTATCAGTTTTTCACTAATTAAAGAAGTAGTAATATTTTAGAGTTATAACTAAAGTAGTAGTAGTAGTTTAGAGTTCCAATTGAAATAAGAAGCGTATATAACTGTATCTAAAGGAGGATGAGTTTAATCAATATGATATAGATGTTTTTTAGTTTATTCCAAATTGAGAAACTGCTTCTAATAATTTTCTTTTTATTAAACTAAATAGAAATTATTATAGTTTACTTTGTATCATTCTAAACTTTATATATTAATTTCTTAGTTCCTTATAGCTAAAAGATCAATTTTAAATTGTTTGACCAAGCTTGCTTCTCATTATTCTTTCTGCCCTGCATTCCTTCCTTTGTTGCTTTCCATCTAAAAACTTAGAAAAATAATGTCTTGCTTCTTCCTATTCATACTACATGACCTATATACCTTTATTTTGTTTGCCTTTCTTCCTGAACTTTCTTCTTTTTGATGTTTTTGTCCTATATTCCTTCTTTTGTTAGACTCTTTCTATAGAAAGCTTTTTCTTCTTTTCCCTTATCCTAGTTTCTTCTTTCTCTTCCTTTGTTTTGTTTTAGCTACCCTCAACTTCCACTCTTCATCTTCTGCTCCTTTAGTTCTCCTTTAATGCCTTCTTCCCACCTTCTTCCTTTTCCCACTCTTTCATTTCCTTTTATGGTTTTTTTATATGCTTTCTTAGTCACTTTATTTATTTCCTCTTTTAACATAATGTAGAACTTTATGCCATTGTTTTTAAAGGCCTTTCTCTTTTAGCTATTAACCTCCTTTACCTATTCCTCCTGTCATTGTCTCAACTCCTCTTGCTTCCCCTTAGGCTAATGATCCTACAACTTTTAATCCCTACTTTATTCTAACTAATAAGAAGTCTTAACTTTAAACCATAGAAGACTCATCTCCATATTTAAAGATTCATATTTTCCTTACCCCCAACCTATAATTTTTAGACGGAAAAATAATAGTGGTGCCAGCAGTGGATATTCTGAAGTAGGGAGCTTCAAATTGGAATGCAACTTTGCTGATATTTTTCCTTGACAGGAAACCTCCCTTTTCGATGATGAATGTCTAGGTCTAGCACTATGAAGCAACATGTTTAAGGGAGTTATTGATGGATGAAGATAATCTGTTTCTTTTTAGGGATGATTTTGTTACTCAAGTATAAAATTTCATTAAAGTAGGCCTATGAAATTTTAATAACAAACCTTTTTTCTTACAAAAGTGGTAACCTATAATACAAATGCAAAATCTTAAATAGAAACAAGTCCTTTATGGTTCAATATACTCTATGTTCCCCTGAAATATTAGACTACCAAGGGACTTAGTCATTTCGATAGTTATTTTAGGAAACCATTATACTTAAATGAAGCCAAAAATAGAATAAAGAGGGTGATTTGTGCTAGGATAAACGTATCTATTGATATATAACAAGATTTTACTAAAACAAGTCCACTTCTGAGACTAGATAAAGTTGACAACTTATTTAAGGATGTAGTCTTAGTATCATAATCATGGAATCCAAATATTGAATAATAACAGAAAGCTTAGAAACTAATTGAGAAAAGATTCTTGATAGGAGAATTATAAGAGTTGGTGTAAATGGATTCAAATTAAAATGGTTGTAGTAACGAAGATGGAAATTGTTGAGATTGCAAATGTAGAGACTAACTAACCAATAAATAAGATGATTAAAAAGGATCTAAAGGAATCATCCCTTCAGTCTAATGGATTAGAGAGCCATCCTAATCATGATAAAGATATTTTAAACCCTGATTTATAAATTCCCTCTCAATAAATGAAAGTAGGTTACATAGGGTGAAAAGTACTATAAGCCCTCAAGTTGAAGAAAAGCATTAATATTTACTAGACATCATTACTTTTAGCATTATTTTATGGTATATTACTTTTATTTTGTATGAATTTTGATGGATTTGATACTTATTCAAGAAATTTTTAATTTTTTTCATTTTTTGGTCTTATTTTAACCTATATAAGAAAAGGAATCAAAATTAGAGAAAAAGTGGACTAAATTGGAGTATTTGTTAAAGAATTAGAGCACCTATAAAGATAGCATCTATAAGCAATTATCATAAGAGCTTTTTTCAAAGTTGTCCACTTATGTTCTCATGTGCGCCTTACACACCCATATATTATCCCCTAAATAAAAAACAAGATACCCGACAATGACTTGTGTAGATCCATGTTAAGATTTCTAGAAATTTTTAAGAGAATATGGCTACCTACAAGGTCTTATGTTTAGGGTGTCTAAGAAAATAGGGGTACTCGTTAAACCAAGAGAAAATATAATATAGTAAAATCTTAGGGGAAATGTAGGCTAAATCTAGTTATTTCATTGAGTGTTGTATTTTTTATCATTGTTTTTCCTTAGTGTTTAGATTTGTTATTTGTTTAATTTTCCTATTCAATCATCTATAATAAATGGTCGAACTTGTTAGGTTTATGAATAATGAATAGTTTATCTAACAGTCCTAATAGAATTGACCTATACTCACCTATACTAATTGTAGTTATGTTGTGCATTTGTGAAAACAAACAACCACATTTTTGGCACTATTGCCAGGGGCTAGGTGTTAATATTTATAGATTTCTAAATTAACTAGACTAGACTTTTTATCTTCTTATTTATTTTTAGTTTTATTATTTATTTATTTAATTTTCTATATTTTTCTATTTTATATACTACTTTTGTATGTACAATTTTGATAATCTTAGGATTCTTGTGAAGCCAAATTTTTATATTGAAAAAATAATGCACACAAGAAGAACACTTTAAAGGATAATAAAAGCTTAGAAAGTAAAGATGGCTAGAGAGAATGTGAGGTCATTAAAGGATTCCGCCATACCAAATGGCCAAGGCATAGCTCAGGCATAGCGAGGCCTAGCAACAAAGTTGCTAACTTTGAGTAAAAGTTGATAGATGGATATTTGACTATATTTTTACACCCATATTTGATGTATTTTGCTTGATATTTTATACTTCTATGTCATATTTGGTACTTAACTCGCTACAAGTGCTTTCATAGGTAATAATTTCCTTCACGGACTTAAAGGTGAAGAATTCGAAGAAAAACATGATATAAAGTTTAATTATACTTAATGGCAGCCTGACCATTGAAGCTTTACATGGACATATCTGAGGCTTATTAGATCCAAATGAGGTGATTCAAAAGCTAAAATTTAAGCCAACATCCTGAACCATAATTTTTATATACAACTAGAGGCCCAAAAGTGTTATTTTAAGGTAAAAAGGCTGAGAATGAGATATTTGTCTCGACCCAGTCTAATCTTCTTTTAATTTTTAGCTCATAACTTTAGCTACAGGGCTTTGTTTTAAGCATAAGAGGATCCATAGGAAAGCTAAGAAGTGGAGCTACAATTTTTGTGAAGAAGTAGAAAATTAAACATGAAGATATATAGGTTAAAAACCTAGAGGAATGTAGGTTATGCATCTGCTCATACACTTCTGCACGACCGTGCACTTTCTCAATTTTCAGAAAATTTTGGTTATGCATGACTGATACATGTCTGTGAAAGAGACCTTGCATCTCCCCAAAACTTTAAATTTTATGATAAAAAGACATTTTCATAAGGAGATGTTGGGAGGTGATTTCCATAAGTAGGACTTATTCTCTCGGTGCGATTTTGGTTCAAATAAATGAAAAACACGACGATTTCATCTAAAGTTCCATCGGAATCAGCGAAAATTATAATTATGATTCTCTTATTTTCTATTCATTTTTTTCATTATATGTTTGATTTCAAGTTCAATAATGTGTAACTAAATGTCCAGTTAGCATTTAGGTTAGATGAACCTTATGTACTTTGATATGATTTGATTCTTTTATTAATGCAATTAGTTTTTTGATATATTATGATCTAATTATATGTTTTACTTATGTTCTAATAACCTGAGAATATTATATCATAGTTTGATTTTATAGATTGAGAAATCCTAGTGTGAATAGATCTACAAAAATTAGGAGTTGATTGCAACCCTAGAGATCGGATGACATAAATCTTCCGAATTATGGTCAAACCTAATAGAGGGACTCATAAATCGGTAATGCAATCCTATAAGTTTTAACCTGAGTAATTTAGTTAGAGACCTCAGGATTAGTTGATAGTGTACTCAAAGTCAACTATTAGCATACCATAGGAGTCTCTATGGTCCAATACATCAACAAAAAAATTGCATGATAAAAGATGAATCTATTAAGGTTAAGGAGATAACCTAGATACTAATTTCTGATAACGATAGTTTTCTAAGTGAATTCCATTATCTTTCCATTCATTATCATTTCCTACGTCTTTAATTGTTTTAGTTTTTATTTTCTTTTAATTAAAAATATAAAAATTAATTCTTAGGTTCGATACTAGGGGAAGGGCAAGTATTAATATTCATAATCTTCATGGGATTGACTTGTACTTACCGATACTAGTTATAGCTATGTCATGCAATTGCAGAATATTACATAATTGACTAACTCAAAATAAGTCAATCAAGTTTTTGATGTCATTGTTAGGACTTTGATATTAGGAAATCCTGAATGTTATTACTTTAGTCATTTCATTTTATTTTTTTTATTTTCTTTTATTTTAATTCTTCTTCTGTAAATTATTTTATTTTATTTTATCTTAATATATTCATTTGGCTTATTAATTATATTATCTTTTGAATTTATTTTCTTGATTTTGAGTTTGTGGTTTATTGTAGGAATTACGATTCATTGTCATAGCCACAACTCACAATGGAATGATAGAGCAGACGAGAATTTATGGGAGCCAAAATATGTCTTCGCGATCTATATCATCACCATATTGGAGAAAGACGGCTCTTATATATTGGCGTAACCAATGTTTACATCATGTCATGACATTAGCGGCAGTTATCACTACAATCATGAATGTCAAGCACCAATACATAAATGGGAGCAACCGAACATGTACTATCAACCTCGTGGTGTAGTATACAAGAAAAGCTACAATTTAAAGTGGAGCAACTTTTATGCCTATGGATGGAATAATCACACTCCAGCTGAATAATTACAACATTAAGCACCTCCAATTAACAAGCCAACTCTTGAAGATAAATTAATGGATATCCTTACTTAAATGAAAGCTAACCTTCACAAATTTGAGAGTGAAGAAAAGACAATGGTTAGCTTCCTGAATGGAGAGACAATTGAAAAAGAGCTTCCAAAGTATTGCAGATAAACTAATGGAATGCCTTGCTAAAAGAGTACCTAATCAATGTGAATTCGATGAGAGACTTTGTTCACTTGCATATGATGAGTATAATATAAGCTTCCAACCACTCAGAGTAAAGAAGAGGCAACAATCGATTCCATGAATAAACATACACTTCAAGTAGGCAAGGAGGTAATTGCTGCTTTAAAAGATGTGATGACTGAATTTATTTAAGATTCAAACATAAGGCATCAGGAAAGAGAGGCTCGTATATAAAAAAATAGTGAATCAAATCAATCAATTGGCAGAGATATTATCTAACGAACGACTAGGGAGTATGCCTAGTCCTAATGAAATAGATCCTTAAAAATTTGAATGGCAATCACCCTTATTAGTGAAGAAGAGCTCTCAGAAGAAAAAGCGGAAGAGGAAGCAAGTATTATAAATAAATTAATGGAACTCCTTGTTGACATGAAAGTTGAGCAACTCAAATTCGAGAGTGAAGAAAAGGTAAGCGTTAGCTTAATGAACTGAGTGACATTCTAAGAAAAACTTCCGGAAGAAGAAGAAGCCTCCATCCAAGAAGAGAAGTATAGGAATGGCAGAAGATGACTAAAAAAGATGAGCAAAATGCCTTTGTCTAAGAAGAAGAAGAAGAAGAAGAGTGGATAGAGGTGATTAAGGAAGAACTAATGAAGGAACCAAGTAAGGAAACTACTAATGAGGTTTTGGTAACGACGTTAAGTACAGAGGGTTCCCACTTCCTTAAGTACAAACTTTTCGAGTTAGCTGATGATACAAGGACTTTTTTTATTGTTTATGTTTTAACAGTTTGTCATTAAAAAAAGCATTAATAGAGTCTATCAGTTTTATTAATCTAATAAATTATGTCCTTTTGATCATCATACAACAGGTGGCTTGCTTATAGGATTAAAAACTACTTTGTGGAGAAAAGGGTGGAGGTAAGCCATTGATCATAGACCCTAGATGACAAAAACATATAGGTTAGGTCGAGCTATTGATGTTAAAGAAGTGCTACATGGGAGGCAACCTATGAGTTAGTTTTAATTTTATTTCAATTTTGATATTATCTTTTGTTTACTTTCATCTTAGTATAGGATTTTATTTTTTATTATGCTATTTATTTTATTTCTTTTTATCCTTTTATTTTATATTTTGCAACGATGTTAGTTTCATATTAGATGGATCAAAATCACAGAAATCGTCATAACTAGGAAAGTACCACCAAATCTATCACTTTTTCATATATACTTACATTGTGTACATTGGGGAAAATGTACAACCTTAAGTGTGGGGATAGTTTTAAAGAATCAAGGATTTCTTTAAGCTTATTGTAATCCTGATTATAAATTTTATTAACTAATATCTTTAATTAATTGAAATATGTACATGAATACTATATGTCCCTATTGAATATTGATTTGAATTGGTAAGTAAAAGGACGATGGTTAGAATAAAATTAGTTTTCTAGGTCATATTTTTCATAATTATTGAAATTTTCAAGTTGAATGAAATTGTATACTACTTACACACATATATACCCATCTTTTTTGTAAGCTGTTAAGCCTGAATTGCAAATTCTCAAAAAATTTGAATGCTCTTGTTATTTTTTCATATTTGTGATATCATGTATAGTGTAATGATTCTAGAACTTATTTTTATTATGCATACTGAGACCATATTTGTTAAATTAGAAGGATTAATATGATGAAGGCAATTAGATTTGCTTACTTGCTTTAACTTATTTCTTTAATCTTTACCAAACCCTTAAAATTTACCTTTAGGAATAAGTAAGTTAAGCTTTAGCTTTTTTATTGATTAGACCCACATATTAACCTCTATCCTATTTTTCTTTGCAGATCTTTTTATTTTTTTAAACTTTGAAGGCTATTTACATTATTTATTGAGACTTGAAATTTTTAAAAGGTCTAATATTTCTTAGATTGTAGTACTGAATGTTTATTGTAAAAAAAGAAAGAAAAGCATAAAAATATAAAATAAATAAGTAAGTGGTACTGATAAATTTGTGATGAAATAACCTATGTGTTTAGTAAAGAAGTCTTGTACTATTTCTTTTAGTAAATTTCCTTCACTTAACCCTTTTATTATCCCATTCATACCATACCTAAGCCCTACTATAACCAGTACAAAGCCTTTTGATTTTTAATTCTAGTTTATACATAAGTGGTGGAGATGCGATTTTATTGCAAGCCTATAATAAGAGTTCTACTATACGTTGATTGAGAGTTTTGATGCTTTTCACCCTAAGCACTTAAGCGTATTGGGTTAAATCTTAGTAAGGATGTAAAGAGATATGCTCTTGATTTCAATGTGATTGTTGATATGATTACTATTAATATTACTTTAGGAAGTTAATTTTAGGACAACTTGACTCTAATTATATGTTAATTTGATTCCATAGGACATGATGATGTATATTATGAATTGAAAGGTTGACTTTGATGATGGATTATTATTGTAAAATTTATAATTTTGATTGTGGTTTCCGTGATGCAAGCAAAAGCTTAAGCGTGAGGATGTTTAATAGATGGATAGTTTACTATATTTTTACACCGATATTTGATGTATTTTGCTTGATATTTTATAATTTTATGTTATATTTGGTAATTAATTTGGTCTAAGTGCTTTCATAGGTGATAATTGCCTTCATGGACTAAAGGGAGAATAATTCAAAAGAAAACAAGGCATAAAGCTTATTTTTGCTGAATGGGCAGCCTGACAACTATAGCTTTACATATACATATTTGAGGCTTATAAGATCCAAATAAGGTGATTCAAAAGCTAAAATTCAAGGAAACATCCTGGTCCATGATTCCTATGTACAACTCAAGGCCCAAAAGTGTTGTTTTGAGGACCTAAAAAGATCAAGAATGAGATACAAATATGTTTTGACCTGATCTGACCTTCCTTTGATTTTTGACCCATAACTTTAGTTACAGAACTTTTCTTTAGCGAAAGAGGATCCGTTGGAAAGATGAAAAGTGGAGCTATAATTAATTTTGAGAAGTTGAGACCTAAACATGAAGATATCAATGCCAAAAACCTAAAGTAATGCAAGTCATGCATCTTCCCATGCACTTCTACACTAGCGTGCACTTTCGCGATTTTCAGACAATTTTGGTTATACACAGCTGAGCAAGAGAACTTGCATCTCCCTAAAACCCTAAATTCATGATAAAAACATGTTTTTGGTAGGATAATAAAGGAGGAGACTTTAGGAGGCAATTTCCATAAGTAGGACTCATTCTCCAGGTGCAATTTCGGTCCAAAGAAGTGGAAAACACAAAGATTTCATTGAAACATCCATCGAAATACAAGATCAAGCCTCTACATCGTAAAAACATTTGATAGAATACAATCAGGGAAATTTAGAATTGTGATTCTATTATTTTCTTTTTGGTTTTTTCATTGTATGTATGATTTTGTGTTCAATAGTGTATAACTAAATGTCCACTTAGTATTTAGATTAGGTAAACCTTATATTAACATTTTGATATAATTTAATTCTTTTATTAATGCAATTTTTTGTTTAATATATTATGATATGATGATGTGTTTTATTATATCCTAATAACCCAAGAACATCATATTATAATCTAATTTCCTACGTAGAAATTGAGAAATCCTAGTATGAATTGATCTACTGTAATTAGAAAGAGTTGATTGCAACCCCAGCGATAGGATGACATAAATCTTCTGAATTATGGTCAAACCTTATAGAGGGACTCATAAATCAGTACTGCAATCTTATAAGTTTAACCTAAGTAATTCAGTTAGAGACCTTAGAATTAGTTGTTAGTAGACTCATGGTCAGCTATTAGCATACCATAAGAGCCTCCACGGTCTAATAAATCAACAAAACAAACAAACAATAACAATAACAACGCCTAATGTGAATCCCAATAAAACGTAGGGTCTGGGGAGGTTCAATAGTACGTAGCTTTACCCCTAACGAGTAGAGAGGCTATTTCCAAATGACCTACATGAAAAGAAAGAGAGAGAGAGAGAGCTAAAAAGAGAGGAAGACGGAGAGAGGGAAATAAAAATTAATTAATTAAAAGCAATAATGATGATGATGATGATGATGATGATGATGATGATGATGA
>JANIIA010000010.1:15529761-15546014 GCA_027478495.1 Erythroxylum alaternifolium | reverse complement strand
AAATATCAACTCTTGGATCGAAGAACACAAAATCTTTCACTATTATCCTCAAAATCGTGGTCGTTATGGACCAAAAGCCATTGTTTTACCAGAAGTAGAACCTTTGACTACTTACTTAGTATATCATATCAAAATTTAAGACTTTCACATATATCTGAACACATTACCACACAATTCAGCTCATATTTTTCATTCAATCATCACAAAGTATCATTCAAATATGCTTAATAGCCAACAATTCAGGATGCAATGCATAAACAAAATGGCTCGAGAGAGTCCCATGAAACAGAATGGCAAAAACTGAAGTTTATACCATGAATAGAATGAGTCCATTTTTCGGAGCTCATATTTCACAAGCTGGCAGTCGGGAGAAGGCTTTAGGTTAATGTACACGTGACGAACAGAATGGTATCTCTCTTAACCACATAACAAATTTCAGATGTATACATATGATAATCATAGTTTTCATGCTTCTTAAGTTTCTATTTTTCCTTAGCATAAAGCAACACAATTATACAAACAAACATGATATAAATTCAAAGAATGTTTTTCCCATGTTCACAATGAATCAAGATGACATTTATTGCATTCATACACATAAATATTTTTGCTCATCATCACAAAACTATAAACGTATTATCCACCTATTTACTTGATACTTCCAAGATCAAGCTTGCTCTTCTCCTTACTCTTAACTTCGACTAGCTTGATTCCCTTCAAACACATATATTTTCATTTAATCAACACACACGAATGAAGCTTTCCTTAAACCTAAATATCTATGAATGAACTTAAGCTTGATCTATTCTTGACTTATCTAACTCAAAGAACTAAGATCTAATCTTACCCTTCCTTATTAAATCTAATTCCTACTATCTCCTTATCTTCATTTTAATCCTATACTTTTCATTCATGCAAACATTCGAAAATAATAATAGACCATATTAAGCTCCAAAAATTTTCTAATTCATAAATTCTAACTTATTTTCATGCTTGATAATTTAATAAAATAAATCTTAAGAAAAATTAGGACCTAACAATTTTCACTTAATTTGTCTCACTTTTAGATCAAAACATAAGAATTTGTAACCAAAATCAAGATATGAAGACAATTAAAAGCAATAGAAACTAGACACAACAATTTTCCCATACTTAAACTATGCTTGTCCTCAAACATATTAAAAAAAACAATAGACTATAAAAGAAAAGGCAATGGAAAAAATAATTTTTCCAAATAATAGTCAAAGACATCAATGATCATTTCAACAAATACAACCTAAAAAATTGAAACTCATAATACTCATTGAACAAGCTATTCTTCACATATTTATCCAAAATCAACAATCACTTTAATTCAAAGAACCATCAACAAGCGTGATAAACACTCACTTCACTCTCCATTCTCTTGAGCATTCAAAGGTAGAATATGTATTCACTCATTGTTCATTTCATGTAAGGCATTTGCCATAAGCTTGCTTACCATTCCAATCTCCACCACTTATGTTAAACACAATCATCAATCCGAAGGTCTCTATTTTGGTTGTAATGGAGTTGAGCTAAGGATAGGAAAAAGGAAAATCACAGTTTAAAACCACAACACAAATTGAGCATTTAAAATAATACCAAACAATGAACCATAAAACAATTCTTTCCTCTCATTAACAAAATTAACACTTCCCAATTTTACTTCTCTCCTCTTCTTTTCATTTTCTGGTCGTCTTCTCTTCCTTCCTTTTCTTTTCTATTTATTTTTTGTTAAGTAATTATTTATTTAAAACAAATAAATCAAGAGAAGAAAAATATAAAGGAGAGATAATTACTACAACCGTACCCATTCCTAACTCAAAAGCGAACGATATCCTATGATTCCCCCAAACTTGTTCAAACAGTTATTCCCTAAACCCATTCATACACATGCAAATGTTCAACTTATCTTATGGTAGGTACAAAAAAAAGGATAAATAATCAAGGTCAAGGCTCATATTTTAGGTTTAAAGAAAGAAAAGGTTTTATGTTAAGCTCAAAGGGGGTTCACTAATGGTAACATCATGGTGGCTTTTTAAGCAAAAGGGGTAAATCCTAATTGCTTTCATCATTTCAACGTTTGCATAAGATTATGTGATCTCGACTAGTATTTACAAGTAAGTTCTAGAGTTCCTTAATCATGAAAGAACACTCTCAGCAATGAATAATTGAATTTGGTGTTTAATAGTTCAAAACGGCTCAAATTCTTACTAAATTAAAAGTATCATTCATCTATCACAACAAGCTAATGTCCTTTTAATCGAAATCCAGGTCAATCAGTCTAAGCATGCAAATGTACTCATTCACTCATATTATGCATTTCTAATCCAGATCGAGTTCATTTAATAACCATGCATCTCTAACTACTAAATGGGAAAACAAACGCATAACACACAAATAATAATTTTTTCCCAATACTCTCCCCCATACTTAAACATCACACTATTCCTAATGTGATAAAAAAATAGTAAGAGAGGGGTTCTAAAACAAAAGACAAAAAGTAACACAAACAAGGACAAGCATTAAAACTAAAAAATTAAACTAACAAGCAACAAAGAAAAGGATAGAAATATGATACGATTGTGGGGGTGATCACTGCGTTGATCTGATGTGGAACGTGGTGTACTGCATCGAAGAATGAAGAACAAATGTAAATAAAATAGATAAAAGAGATGGAAGAGTAAGCTTGCTCACACAAAGAAAACAAACTAAGTTAAGGTTCATTAAGAAAAATAACAACCAACAGATAATTGAAAAAGAAACAGAAATTATATGGGTTTCTTCTTTAATGTCTTGTAACTGGATGCCTCAATGGTCATGCTCAAGGTGGGTCACTCAAAGTGATTGATTCCACGATTCCCCCCTTTTCATTCAAATATGTCTCCAAGAATCTCCCAAATACTTCCTTAATTATATCCACTAGCAATTGGCAACATCATCACTGTCCTTAACTTAGTCTAGCTTCTTTCCTTCTTCTTTTTATAAGGAAAAATCACAATACACAGCATCAATTTGATCAACAAAAGAATAATCTTTAAAAATAGTAGTATTAGAAATAGGTTCAACATTAAAGATAAAAAATTCTACTACTTCTCCTAAGATAGTCATGCTCAATTTTTCGTTCTTCACATCAATCAAGGTGCTAGTAGTGGCCATAAAAGGTCTCCCTATGAGTATTGTTCGCGCCTTCCCTTATTGTTTAACCTCTCCCACGTCTAAGACCATAAAGTTTACAGGAACAATTAATCCTCTAACTTTCACTAACACATCCTCCATTATTCCTTTCGGATAACGAATTGGCCTATCAGCTAATTGCAACCATATATTGGTAGGTTTTAATTGTCTTAGATCTAGTTTCTCTTAAATAAAGTGTGGCATAAGGTTTATGCTTGCTCCAAGGTCAAGCATACTCTTAAACTCATCCCCATTACCCATTGATACTTTCACGATAAAAATTCCTAGGTCTTTTAGTTTGGTGATAAATGCTACTACAGAATTGCACTTGTTACTTCCAAAAACAACATATTTGTTAGGCTAAAACTTTTGCTTCTTCATGCTTAGTTCTTTGAGGAACTTGACATAAGTTGGAATATTCCTAATCACATCTAGGAAGGGCATATTAACATTGACCTTAGAAAGTATGCTATATAGATAGGAAAACTGCTTATCTTGTTTCAATTCCTTCAGGTGGCTTGGATATGGAATTGGTGGTCAATAAGGATCTGTCACGTTCTGCAGTTTTTATCCTTCACTATCCTTGGTGTCATACTTAAGTTGTTTACCCTTTTAAATGTGACTTGAAGAGTTTCTCCCATTGCTTTTCTCATTTTGCTCATCTTCTTCTTTGGTGAGACTTTCCTTCTCTTGATTATTAGTATCAGGTAGCTCAAAAGAAAACTCAATATGATTGTCAATCACTTTACCACTTCTCAAAATAGTAATTTCTTGGGACTGCTTAGGTTGGATGGGCAACTTCCCTTTCTAATTATTTTGCATTTGAGTAGTGAGTTGCCCTATTTGGATCTCAATTCTCTTTATAGATGCCTTCAAAGAATTGAACCTCTTATTATTCATTTTTTGATTTTGAGTTGTGACTTGAATAAACGCATTCAACTCTCCTCCAAAGAAGGCTTACTTGCTGGGTTTTGAAGTGAGGATTACCCTTAGTAATAATTCAGCCTCTGAAAATTTTAATATTATGGTTGGGGTTGCATTGGTGGATTATTGGTCTTCTAAGAGGAATTGGGGGGGTTTCTCCAACCAGGGTTGTAGGTGTTCGAGTATGGATCATTTCACTCCCTTAGTTGAAGACTGTTAAATGAGTTAACTTATTCTTCCCCATTGGCCAAAGGTTCATAAGAATACAAACAAACATTAGCTCCATGATCAAAAGTTCCACATATACCACACACGTCTTGATTTGGAATGTTTTGGGGTAGCCTTATAGTTAGCATGTTCACATACCTCGTCAACTTAGCTAATTATTGATTCGAGCTCACTTTGTGAACTCCAGCTCTTCTTCACCTAACACTCTTTTGTTAAGAATTAGCCCCCAACATTTTGAAGATTTCATGCATTTCTTTAGCTGTCCTTTCTCCTACAACTCCTCTTGCTATATTGTCCACCATATACTGGCACTACTGCATCAACCCATCATAAAAGAATTAGTTTAGCATATGAAGTACAAAATGATGGTGTGGAAATTGTATCAATAAGAGTTTAAAACATTCTCACACCTCGTGGAATGACTCTCCCCCCATTTGATTGTAGGTAGTTATCTTGGTATGCAACTCAGATGTCTTTTGAAGGGAATAGAACTTTCCCATGACTTTGTTATACAACTCATCCTATATAGTCAAAGACTTCGAAGGAAAGGTCATCAACCATGCGTTAGCCCGATCCTTGAATGTGTATGGGAAGCATCTCATTCTGAGTTGATCTTCATTTAATCTATCTAACGAGAAGGTTTGGAGAGTAGTACATAATTCCAGAATGAAGATTAAAAGGTCTTCATTAGGAACTCCATAGAACGATGGCAGCATGTTATAATGGATACTTTTCAATTCAAGTTCCTAGATGCCTTTCCCAAATGTATGCCCACCAACCATCGGTCTAGCAAACTCCTTTATCACTAACTTCCTTTTACCCATCTTGTAGTTATTCACCTGATCTTCACGCTTGAATTCCTCATAATCGTCTTCAGAGTCCCCTTGAGATCTTCATCTTTGATGTATGTTATCAATAAAAGGGATGGGTTAACAATCTAAAGATCTCCTTCCTAGCATAAACCAAGTGAATTCACTACCTAAAGTTTCCTACCTCACACAAACTAACCACGGAAAGCACTAAATTAATAACAAAAATTACAAAACATGTTAACAAAATAACACAATAAAATATGTATGCATAATCAAGCACAAACAATCAAAATCACTTAAATAAATAAAAAAATCAAAATTAATTCAAATTTAAATGCTAAACACGTCCTCGGCAACGGCATCAAAAACTTGTTGTGTCTAAAAAGTTCTAAAAAGACCTAGGCTATCCTACTTGTAAGTATACGATGTAGTTGTAGTGATTACCCAGGGTCTTCTCCCATAGAGGTGAAATTGGTTAACTTAAATTAATGTTGAATGAAAAATAAAAACAAATGTAATCCTAAACATACTAACCTGATTATTGAGTGAAGGCTTTAAAAGAAAATCACAAATTAACCTAAAAAGTAAACGATTCAACTAGAAGTAGAGACAAATAGATTAATCGAAATGGAAGACTCTTAAGAATAAATTTTTCTAATTTAATCTCCTATGCATGATTAAGGGAAATGATTGGGTAATTGTCTTACTAAAATTAACAGCTGAATTCTAAGATCAACTCAAATAATAGACTAAATATAGCTTTCACATTCGATAAGTTATTATCCGAATTAACTATAGCAACTCGACTACTAATTACTACTTAAATTAATATATTTCTAGTTCTTAGTCTAAGCGTCCATAGTTTCTCGATCCATATTAAAGTTCTCCTCTCGGTCCTTCATTTAATACTAAAAATGATGCAAAGTTTGGCCATTCTATTACATCCATTAAGTTCAGAAACTATAGTAAACATAAGACAACAATACAATCCCTCAATTATTGCATTTTTGACTAAAATAGCTACATTAATCCTCAAGAAAAGACATAGGCCCATCATAGTATAAACAAAGTTCATCATCTCCATACACTTCAGTCCTATGTTATTGTTAACAGGAGTATTAAAGCAATAAAATAGTGAATACTAAATGAACTATGAAAAGAAAAAAATAACATTTGGTTAAGCTAACAAGTAAATAGTTCAGTAAATAAACAAGAAACTATGCAACAAATGAAAAATAAAATGAGCAAATAAGGATCGAATAAGGGAGTATGGTTGGTCTTTTATCCCTCCCAAGTTTTCCTCATTAGCTCTCGCCTTCTACTTTAGCTTGTTCTTACCTAACCAGATGGTTACTCAAATTCAATGGATTCAGATTTAGCTCTCGCTTTCGATCTTTGCTCCTAGCTTCCACCTCTTTGTTGTGTTTCTCTCTTCTTTGACGACTCACTCTGTTTCTCTTCTTTATTTCTCTCTTCTTTCTCTCTATCCCTACGTGCCTCCCCGAATGTGTCTGTCTATGTAGAATGAAGAATGAATAGTGAATAAAAGATGTCGCCGCCACCCTCCTGTCTTTTCTATTTGTGGCCTTGTCTAGGTTCAGGTTTTTGTACCCCTTCAACCTACAGCTACTACATAATAAAACAGAAGATTAACATAAGAATTTGCATGGGGTAAGTATGGCAATCACAAGTGTGACTCATTGTCACCCCGTGCAGTTATGGTCACGATGGTAATATGTTTAGCCACCACTATGACTCAACATGTCATGGTGGTGACATGCTTAGTCACCACCATGACTAAGCTTGTGAAGGTGGTGACTATTGTCACGATGGTGATACCTTTAGTCACCACCTTTCTTTGTTTTCTTCTTTTCCTTTCATACAAATTTATGTCAACTTTCCATTCAACCTTCATACAAAATTTAAAAAATAATCCAATTAACATTCATGCAATAAACACACCATTTCCACTCAATTTATCTCACATTTAGATCAAAACACAGGGATTTGTAACCAAAATTAAGATGTGAAGGTAATTAAAAGCAATAGAAACTAGACACAACAATCTTCAAAATAGATTATTTGATATTTCTAAATTCATGGTTTTGTTATTATCTTTAGGATAGATAACTGTCTATGCTAACTATTTGTCTCTTTTGTTATGATCGTGTTTTGTAAAATTTACAAAGTTTCTTATTTATGCAGATACATGAGCAAAAACACTAAGCAGGTATATGCTTTAAATAATTGGAGGAGATTAAATCTCTAGAGGTTCTAGTAACTTATCTTTCTTATATGATGGCTAAGGTATGGAGTTGCTCTCATCGACATGGACAAACCTACCTAGTCGTCCCAGTTACGCTGTAATTTTTTTGTAATCTCAACATTTATAATTTGTAAACTGCTCTTTATATTTATTATTTTGTTTCTAAGAATTGTTAAGGTTGTAATTAAAATTTTATATACGAAGAATATTCTTTTTATTGGTATAATTTAATGATATTTTACTTTTTATATACAATGTTTCAACTTATCAATTATTTTTGTACAATAAATTAACAATAAAACAAATCTAAATATTATATACAATAATATGAATTAAAAATGTCAAAAATAATTATAATTAACATATTATAATTTTGACTATATTTTATAAAACATAGCTAAAAACATTTGGCTACGTTTTCAAAAATGTTTGGCTACTTTTTCAAAAATGTAGGTAAAAACCTTTGGCTACATTTCTGGAAACATAGTTAAAAATATATACACACAAAGAGGCAATTATATAGTAATTTAAGGGAAATCTAATGGTTCCGAGATAAGCTATGAAAACATATTCCCCTTGCCAAGTAAGTCACTAATATAGATTAAAGCCATAAAAGTTGTAAAAATATGTGATCTTGACATTACAATGTGAATCAATTTGATCCATTAAAATAAGAAAGACTTGCAAATTTGAGAAGAAAACAGAAAATGATTGAAACATGTGAGACCCTTCAACTAATGTATTAGTAAAAGAGTAGAGTACCATAAAAGAGGAAGAATCTTAATAGTTTGGAAAGAAAAGACAAAATTTTTCTTAGAGTAAACTAGTATACTTTGGTGTTCTTGAGTACTAACCTTTATCCCCGTCAGTTGCACAAGGAATTTTATAGAACTAATTATTGAAAATCAATTAAATGACTTCCATAAATCAGACAATTAAGTTAATGAATTGTAGCAATACTTCTTTTATCAGAGACTTTATCCATTAAGACATTCTATTATATGAATAAATTCTAAAAATTTAAAATAAGAAGGAAAAATATTTGTAACATAAATTCTTTTAAGCAAATAGATATGCAATATTTATTTTCTGAAAAAGATTAGGACTTTAATTTAAGAGAGAGCTTAGGGTTCAAAAACTTAAACTAATTAATTTCTTATATAATTTATTCAAATATAATTATACAATCAGTAATTTATATATAATTTATGAGAAACAATTTTTACTTTATGTTGGTGAGACAAAAGAAAATAAAAGAAAGAATTAGAGAAAAAAAGTACAATAATTAGGATTTACTTTTTAGTTTTATTTTTTGGACTCTAATTACAAAATAAAAATTTCTCATATTTTAATTTAAATATTTGTAGAATTATATGTATAAATCATCAAAAGATGATAGATTAAATTTAAATTGTTTAGAAAATCCTCCTTTACCTAGTAAGTTATTTATGTACCATAAAGTTATAAAAAATTGTAAAACTATGTATGTGACCTTATGGATTACTTAGTTAAATAAAGATAAGGAAAACTTACAAAGCTTGTATGGCTTTACCATTGAGTATATATTAGGAATAATATTAGACTTATATGATTCTATTATTAGGAATTTATTAGTCATAATATTATATGTGAATATCATCATCATCATCATCATTAACATCCAGTTTAAGTCCCGCTAAATTGCGAGTTATATGTGAATATATTGAAAGAAAATTCATAATTTAACTATTAAAAATTCAAAAAATCAAACTAATTAATTTTTATATATTATTAATTATCTTTTTATACAAATTATATATAAAGATATTTATATATAATATTTATTATTCATTTTAATGAAAGGTTGTATGATTTTACTGGAATATTATTCCACTAGTATAATTCTATCATTATAAATTTATTAGGGATAATATTAGATATAAATACCAGCTTAACTCATTTATTGTAAGAAATGATTTTATGGTTCTAATTATTGACAATTCAAAAAATTAAGCTAACTATTTTTAATATATATCTTCTAAAAATAATTACATAATTAGTAATTCTTATATAATTTATGAGAATTACTATATTGATTACTTTAAAAATAACTTGTTGGTAAATTTTGCTCCAAAGACATGGACTAACAGAGAGAGAAAAAAAAGGCCAAATTTTCCACAAAGTCAAAGACTAATTGAAAGAAAGAGGATTTGGAAAAAGCAGACAATAGTTGTACCAATCGATATGTGACATTTCAATCAGTATGTTTAATCATGAATTGTCAAGCGAAATTGGTTTTTCCATATTCTTTCATTGGCTGATATGCATGTGATGTGCAACTAAGTCTATATCTTAATCAATGAAAGGTAAAATCAAAATAAGAGTATAAACAAAAATAAATAACTATGGTAAATAAACTCACAAAATATTTTTAATTTTTTAAAATATAAAATTATAACCTTATATTTATGAAAAGCTTATAAACCTTTTATATTAAGATTAAAAGTTCAGAAAAGCTAACCTTGGGATTCGATAAGCAGCAATGAAGCTCCGGATTTTGAAGAAAGGATCGTCCTTAAAGCTGGGAATGTCAGGCAGTTTATCAGAATCCATATCGTGGGAGTGTGCTAGGGTCGCCGGCTACGAGAGGCTGTCGTCGATGAAGATGAGCAATGAACTGGAGATAAATACTGCAACGGGCACAAAAAAGAGCAGGGTGTTGGAGATGAAAGTTTCTTTTTTTTTCCCCAAGAAAATAAGGAACTGCTCAATCATTAGCAGCTAATTGTTTGGACAATCAACTTACCTTTTGCATTTAGAAATTTACTCTATATCGTTGTTTACACGTAGCAGCTTTAAGATATTTACAATTTCTAGCAACAATGTTAAGAGCTCGAACTATTTCTGTAGTTACGTGTTGAAATTTGCCACTAGACTTCATAACAAATGTTTTTTCTTAATTTCCAAAGAGGAGAGAAGAAAACAAAGGGTATTCATGGATCCAAAGGTTCCTAGTCTATTCACTGTACTGTCGTTTAACACGTAAGTTTACAACTTCTGACAGCATTCAGTAGACCTCAAAGAATTCCCTCCACACAAAATAATTGGTACAACGACTATTCATGGTTCCCACATCAATTAGCAAACCACCACACTCTGTTTGCTTATATTCTAATGACACAAGCAGGTTTCATTCCCATATTGATTGATCTGAGATTTGAACTTGCGATGTGGGGCGATCCAAGCTGTAGCATGGTAGCTTTGATACTACTTTGTTACCCGAAACTCGACTTGAAAGTAAGGCGATACCAAATTACTTAAGCAACCATCATGCTTCGCTTGCGTATACTCTGATAACACATGCGGTTTCCATTCCCACATTGATTGATCTAGGATTCGAATTGGCAACTTAGGGTGACCCAACTCGTAGCCTGATAGCTTTGATACCACTTTGCTACCCAAAACTCAAGTTAAAGGTAAGACGATACTAAATTACTTAACCAACATAAATTTAAAGAAAAAACATGGTAAAAGAAGAATGGTAATCAATTATAAAAAATTAAATAAAACTACTATATGAGATGCATATAAATTGCCTCGTAAAGATTATATTCTTAGTCAATTAAAAGGACATCATTGGTTTACTACACTAGATACAAAATCAGGTTATTAGCAATTAAAACTACACGAAAATACAAAACCATTAAAATTAAGTTAGCACAACAAAATATCGAATATTTAGGTATAGAATTTTATAATGGAATTTTTAAATTACAACCTAATGTTTTAGAAAAATTACATAATTTACATTAAAAAATTTTAGGATTATTAAATTATATATCTGATCAAGGATTTCTTAAAAATCTAGCTAAAGAAAGAAAACAATTACAACTTAAATTTAGTATAAAAACTCAATGGATATGAGCTGGTGAAGATAAAACACTGTAAAAACCTTTAAAAAATCTTTGTAAAGATTTACCCGCATTATATAATTATAATGCTCAAGATACATTGATTGTACAATTTGATGCAAGTATTGACACATGGGCTAGCTACCTTTTGGCACAACCACCCAATTCAAGGAAATATCTTTTATATAAATATATCAATGGAACTTTTAATTCCACTGAAAGAAAATATCCTATTCATGAAAAAGAAACACTTGTATGTATGTAGATTAGCTAAATATTGCTTCTGAGATTATGCAGCTGTTGACCATTATTTATTATCATTACTGTCATGATATTCTGTCATGAGTAATACCCCTCTCAAGCAAGAGGGAGTAGAGCTAACTCTGAGCTTGCTTCGGAGATCGATAAATTTGGTACTGGATAATGGTTTGGTAAATATATCTGCTAGCTGATCTTGACTTGAGACGTGTTGAACTATTATGGTTCCTGAAGCACAGTGCTCACGCACAAAATGAAAATTGCATTCCACATGTTTAGTGCGTGCTTTGAAGACTAGATTGCGTAATAAATATGTAGCTCCTATGTTGTCACACCAAATGGGAATTGGTTGTTGGACCTGCTGACCCAATTCTTGTAGGAGAGACTTTAACCACAAAATTTCAGTTGGTGCATTTGTGTTTTCCTACATAATCTCAGGATTTGGTTCAAGAGACTTGGAAATAGCATTATGAATCAACGGTTTCGGTGCAGGTGTTCCATCAATGTGATTGGTGAGATTATAGCAGTTGATTATTGGCTTAAATTGTGTCTTCTAAGCCAAATAGTTTGTTTGTTTTAGTTTTACTGAAAAAGAAAGTTGGGCATGAGGAAGTGTTGAAGCAATTTGTGGAATGGAGAGACCAAAATTGATCTGAGATCCAAAATGAGAAGCTGAATCAGGAGTGTTTTGTTTGAGATTGGTGATGAGTCCATACTTGGCTCTAATACCATGTAGATTTGCTTAAGTAAAATCAGAAATAGAGGATGTATATTATTCACTTACTATTGTTGTATTACAGAATATATATATATATACAAGTATATATTGAATGCTAAAGCCACAATCAAGCATCCTAGGATCTGAAACATGATACAAATAATTAAGCAGAGATATACGTGATTAATTCATTTGATTTGGTCTCCTGAAATATTGCTCCTGAGATTATGCAGTTGTTGACTATTATTTATTATCGTTACTGTCATGATATTCTGTCATGACTAATAATGTATTAAAACATTGAGAAAATGAAAAGTTGATTTATTACCTTTCGAATTCCAAATTCAGACAGATTCTAAGTATTTATATGGATCCACAACATATAATATTAAAACAAATTATAATCAAGGAAGATTAATTCGATGGCAGCTTGAATTAAATCACCACAATTTTTAAATTAATTATATCAAATCTTCTGCTAACAGTCTTGTAGATATATTAACAAGAGAATGGAAACAACTATCCTCAGCCTGAAGGAATCACTCATCAAAAATGAGAATGAGTTAACTGATCTTCAACAACAAATGGAAACTGTAACAAAAGAAATCAATCAATTATTTACCACTATTACTCTTCTTGAAAAACAAATATCCAATGACCAGACACCAAATCCAAATGTCCAAACACAACCACCAAACATCCAACCAATAACACCTCAATAGATTATCCAGACACCTTTACCCATTTCCCAAAAAAAAGTTAACTTCAAAGAAACCAAGACATATGTCATTTTCAATGAACCCATGGCTGGTATCTATGATGAGTGGCATAAAGTTGTTGTTCATATCACAGGTAAGCCTTCCATTATTCATCGAAGCTATAATACTTGTAGTGAAGCCAAAAGAGCCTTAGTAGAATTCAGAGAGCCCTTTTTATGACCTCAATATAAACAAGTACTTGAAAAACAATAACCTCTTCTATAATGAAAACCCTTAACAACCATTAACATGGAAAAAATCAATTCCTTCCTTACTAAAGCACTTAAGGAAGAAATGAAGAAGATAACTTCTGAAATATTTTATGACTATTTTCAAGCATTAAATGATTGGAAAGAAGATCAGAAAATATTCCAATATTACCCTCAGTATAGAGGATGTTATGGACCAAAGGTAATTATCTTCCCTGAAGCCGATGCACTCACCACTTATCTCTTTTTTGAAAGTGGATTAATGGACACCATTTATCTAACCAATTTAGCCATCCTTTCAAAATTTCCAGCTGGATTTATCCTTGTAGTAAAAAAATTATAAAGAAAGATTTGTTAAAGAAAGAGAAATATTTATTAAAGAATTTAGCAGCTATCCTATTTTTAAACAAGTAGAAACCCTCAAAGAAACAGAAGTGTAGATATCTCGCATTGCATATATACAAATTGGCATCAGCAAAGGCATATACCCTCTTATTGATGACCCTCCAAAATATGACTTTGATTGGGATCTCATTAATCAATTTAATCTTCACTGTCTCGAAGGAGGCTATTAACAATGTCTCAAAATTAATCAGGAATCATTAGTCAAATTGAATTACAGGGGAGTCAATATGTTAATGACCTCTGCATACAAATCACCCATCTCCAATGACTTGTACCAACTCATAAAATAGTTTAAAACATTTTTTCAACAGTTTCTGGAATATTAATGAATTATCAAATAAATGGAAGCAAGCCATCTATCAACAATTACGACAGCACTCACAACACTAATGCAATTACTGTCTTTCCACATCACAAACAAAAAAAAGGAGGAGACAGAGATGATACTTCAGTAGACGCCATCATTGAATAATAAAGACAAAATTAGATTCCTCTTATCCGCTACCAACTTTAATTATGTAATTTTTACTATTTATCATGTAAAATAGGCAGGTCACTTGTCAGCCATACAATAAAAGATAAAAGTTTTTTTCTTTTGTTTGAATGCTATCAAAATTTCTATATAATGTAAGTGTGAACCTTCTGTTGGCATGAGTCACGAAATTAGCCGGTTATGGTAAACTTAGATTTAAAAATCCCTTCACTCAATGGTCAAACTTGATTGTAGCCGAGAATATTGTATAGACAAAGAATAAATTCCTAAAATAGATACCTATATCTCTATATCTTGTACTCCGGTTTATGGAATAAAAAGAAGAAAAATAGAAAGCTATGTCTGACATGGTATCAGAGCATGATTTTGAGTTCCCTATTTTTTGATAGGATAGGGGTCAAGATTTTACTCAGCCTCCATGGCTAACTCCACCGAAACCATCCTTGACAATCTGACATCAAAAATAGCACAGTTTTTGTCATGGGTCCAAACCTCTTATGCTCCCATCACTGACTCCTTGATGGTTCCAATCGGTATCAAGTTATATGGTTCAGACTATGGATTATGGTCCCAGGTTGTTGAGATGTACATCTCAGGAAAAGACAAACTGGGATACATCAATGGCGACTACTCCCAACCGATAGAAACAGACCCCTCATTTCGTAAGTGGAACAATGAGAATGCCATGGTGAAAGGTTGGCTGATCAACTCCATGGACCATTCCTTGGTCGCAAACTTTATTCGCTACCCAACAGTGAAGCAAGTGTGGGACTCTACTGCCACAACATACCTCGATGGAACTGACACCTCATAGGTATATTAGCTTCAATGTCATGTATCTCGAATGAAACAAGCAGGAGGATCTATAGAAAATTACCATAATGATCTCCAAGGTCTGTGGCAAGAGTTCAATTTTTGGCGACCGAACCTGATGAAATGTGCAAATGACATTCAAGGCTACAACTCTATTTTACAAGAGGAGTGAGTATACACTTTCTTTGACGGATTAGATAATCAACTGGATCATATTTGGAGTGATATTCTTCGCTCAAAACCTTTTCCTTCCATTGAGTAGGCATATACTCACGTTCAGAGGGAAGATCTCCAACAATCTGTGATGATATTAGGAGCAGAAGCAGTGGCTAGTGGTGCTGTTATGGCCATCATAGGCGTCAGATCTAACCAGTCACAAAAGTTTGGGTCCTCTTCATGATCCAAAGGCCATTTTGATGGGAATAAGTGCCCTCACTGTGGAAATACAAAACATACCCAGGAAACTTGTTTCAAGTTACATGGTTACCCAGATTGGTGGCATGACTTACAAGCTAGAAAGAAAAAAGGGGCTCCTGCAACTAATGACATCCCGGGTCGAGCAGTTGTGGCCACAGCTGAATCTCCACTATCTCTTATTCCATGGATGAACTATCTGTCTCAACCCCAACTCAAGGTAATTGTAGTTAAGTTTTTTATAGCTCTACTACCCGAAATGATGGTGTCTGGATCATCGACTCCGGAGCGATGAATCTTATGACCGTTGATCTAAATGACTTCTCCAACACAACTCAGCCATGGAGAACTTGCATTGTCAATGCCAATGGGATGCCAATGGGGCCACTTACCCAGTCACAGGGATTGGAACCGTGCCTGTCTCCCTCTCTCTCTCTAACTCACACACTTTCGCTCTCTCTCTCAAGTTACTGTCTGTGAGTCAAAGTTACGGAAAAGCTTAATTTTGTTGTCCTGATATACTCCACTTTTTGTCTTCTTCAGGATGTTCTCAGTAAGGAGATTATTGGGCGTGGTACTAAAAGGGGGGATTGTACTACCTTGATGAGTTCTGCTGGAACCCTTCCCCGGGCGAGTCACAGGTCCGACGTCCTACGTGACATTTGGACGCGTTCTCACGAGGAAGGGATTCCCCACTAGTGATACTTAAAACGAACAAACTCATTTAACCTACCTCCGAACAAAACCGAGGTAGATCATAAAAAAAATTCAACAAGTGTTGACCCCGAGCAAAATGCGTGGTGGGATCGTAAAATAAGCATATACATTAAAATAAGACAATCAAGAACAAAAATTTTGGAAAAATAT
>JANIIA010000010.1:15507920-15529661 GCA_027478495.1 Erythroxylum alaternifolium | reverse complement strand
CCATTTTTCGTATATTTTCTTTAATTTGTTTTTATTAGTTAGTTTCATTTTATTTTCTTATTCCAAAATCCAAACCCTCCCATTTTTCCTAAACATCGATTAATTTCATTTCATAAGCTAACTGAATACTGCTTGTGGGATCGACCTAGACTTGCCACTGCTACAGTAGTAGTCTAGTTATTTTTTCTTACTAGCGTTACGACCCGCTGGTCAATAATTATTAGAAAACTCTAACAGGTGAAACTAATTTTGACTCTAGGAATGCACCAAATACTTTAATTCGTAGCACCAAGCACTTACTTCTGCATAAATTTATGTGCTTAATGGTTTTCAATAAAATTAAAAGTAATAAGTGCTCGGCTAAGGAACTTTTCTTCCTTTGGTGCATAGATCGAAAAATCAAAATAAATACACCTTATTAGATTTTTTGATCGATAATGAGTTGTGTTAATAAGAAGAGATCTTATTTTGACATGTCTTACATTGTTTACTGCTTTGGCTTTGTTTTACAACCTTGATGTTGATAGTGTAGGTACAACTCAATATGACGCGTCTGACATATCTTATTTGAGGTGCTCTGAAATTTTGGATCCTTATTTTATGGAGCTCTTAAATCCTTAGATGCACACTATAGTTAAGAACAGGAAGGGCAAGGATATAACCCCTTCCCGACCATCCACATCCCAAGTGGTCTCGAAGCCATAAGAAGAAGCAGTGGAAGAGGAACCAACTGCACTAGCAGAGGTCGATAGAGTTAAGCAAATCCTTAACTAGATGGCCTCTAATCATTAGCAAATGACGTTGTAAATTAGTAAGCTCAACATCCAGATGAGATAAGTCTAAAACGAGCAGCGCTACATGAAGAAGAAATTCCTCAAGTCTTTTTAGAGGAATAATTTTGAAGCTCGTTCGCCAACACTGTCGCTACCACAATCTCCATAAGCCCTTCTTACCCTAAACTTTTTACATTGTTTTAATTACATTGTTAGTTATTTTATTTCTTTTGTTTCGTTTCATGTCTTTTGTTTGGTTTTGTGTCTTTTGTTTGGTTTGATTTCATTTTTCTTTATGTTTTGGTAGGCTTGTCACATTGAGGACAATGTGTTCTTTAAGTGTGGGGAGGTGACACTTCCTTTGCCAATTGAATTGTTTTAGCCACTATTTGCATTCTGTTAAATAGGATGCATGTTTAGGCATATTATGTTATTTTGTGTTAAGTAATGGAACCGCACTTGAATCATTTTGATTAGTTTTGCCATGAGATTCTATCATGCTAGTTGGAATAGGATTGAATGCATGCTTGAACTTGGATTATGCTACTTAAATAGAAAGTGAACTATGTTGACTGATGAAAGGTAGTTGGTTACATAAGCTTACTCACAATTTGACATTTGAGCAATGAGGTAGTGTAGAGATGCATAATGAATTTTCATTTAAGCCAATATAAGGATTGCGCCTATATGACTCCATCTATAGTCATTGTATTTCTTTATTGTTTGATGCTTCCTTAGGTTATTACCTTCAGAACTTGCTTTGAATCGGTTTGAGTCTACTGGATGCATGTTTAATAAAGATGATTAAGGCCCTTTTTTATGTTAACCCTTGGCTTAAATGACCTACCTTTTATTATCCCATGCTATCCCCATTGAGCCTTAACTATTTTGTTTCTTGAAAATACACAAAATTTTTAAAACACAAAACCTTATTCACAAGTCTCGTAGAGTATTAAGTAATGCATTAGTTGGGATTGTTGCAAATTTTTTTCTAAGATAAGTTAAATATACTTCTGCTTTTGAATCACATTGTATTTAGCTACTATTTAATTCATAGTTTCTTCCTTTTATTAAGAAAAATAAAAAATTTAAAAAAACAAAAAAAAAAGAAGAACACTTGAGTAGTATCAATAAGTGTAGAGTAGTGGCACAGTTACGTTTGTGTATCTTAGAATTATGTTTTATTATCCCTTTTTACTTGCTTTTTACTTTACGAATGCTTATGTTAAACCCTTTAATCTTTTTACCCACCTTAACCTTTACCACATTACAACCCTCAGCAAGTCCTTTTGATCTATTTATGCATGCAATCATTATAGAGGAGAGTTGGTGTATTAGCAAGCCTATGGTAGTGTATTTTCCTATAGGAACTTTAAGCGAAACACTAAACATCAAACACTTGAGAGAAATGAGTGAAACCATAAGGAAGATTCATTTTGCATCTATACTTATCTTTGAGTGATGGTGCCATATGATGAGTTTGCTTATGTACACTAATCAAAAACAGTCATGATATGTGTAGTCTTGATATTTGAGTTAGCTAAAATTTGAGGGATTGTATGCTTTGATCTTTGTGAAAATGAAGTGATGGAATTGATTGGTTGTGTTTATTTTGCTTGAGGACAAACAAAGATTTAAGTATGGGGAATTTGATAGTTGTGCATTAGTGTGTATTTTTCTAAGTATTTGGCATATGTTTCTTACATAATAGATTATTATTGTCGTATTTTAGGATTCATTTTGTATGTTTTCGTTAGTTTGATCTTCATTGTTGTTCTTTTATGTTTAAGGTTAATTTAGGATAAGAATTAATTATTTTGATGTAGGAATGGAGGTTGGAAACTTTGAGATTGAGCTAGAGACCAAAAGAGGAGAAGAAAAGAGGAACCATTCCGATGTAATAACCCACGATCATGGGAATCATGCAAATTCCCACGATCGTGGGATGTTTAATCCAATAACATATACATGGTTCACTTAATTTTTAGGTTTTCTGGACTATATCTGATTCCCACGATCATAGGATGCTTAATCCAAGAACATATGTGTGGTTCACTTAATTTTTAGGTTTTCTGGACTATATATGATAATAACCCCTATGGATGAAGGAGGACATGAGACCTCTGTGTAGAATAGCCTCCTTGAGTGAAAAATTCAGGTTTGGAGTCTTGAGGAAGGTGGAGATTCAAGGATCATCATTCATAATTAGGAGAAGAGTTTACCAACACCGAAATTTCCAGATTTTGGCAGAGAAGAGGAGGAGTTCCTTTTATTTATTTTTCAGTTGATTTATCTCTTCTAGTCATTGTATGATGGAATATTCAATTGTTAGGGATGTTATAGACATCATGAGTTTCTGATTTATGTTTTAGGGATTACTTTTGAACTATCTTATTAAACCCTTATTTTATTGATTTGAATGAAAAGTGTCTTTGATGAATGTTGGATACATTTATACTTTGCAATAGATCGAGAGATTGAGTAACGTAATCCATGTAGGATCGTAGAACGAGAGTTGGCATTCTATAGACCTACATTCATCATGTTAATTAGTTAGTTGAAAGAGAGATCTTGGCTGATTTAATTGATCACCCACAGGATAACTTAATAACTAGTTAAATTAGTGGAGTGATTTGGTAGATTGAGAGATTGCTTAATCATCTTCATATAATTTGATTAGGGACAATTAATTATGCCTTGAGATAATACATTTGGACATCTTAAGTGAGACATAATTCAATCAATAAAATAGGAGGGAGACAAGATAGGGAAAAAGTGATCTCTAGTTGTTGAAATCTTGAATTCCAATTTTCTGCACTTTAGTCTTATCAATTGTTTATTGTTAGTCATTTAATTTTAATTTAATTTTCTAATTTATTTTTATAAAAAAATTTCGAGACTTAAACAAAGATTGATCTGAATTAAGTGGTGCCTAAGAACAATCCTTATGGGATCGATGACCACTTTTTAACTACAAGTCACGACCCGTATACTTGTGATTTTTTAGCGTAAAGCTAGTAGAATGCTTTGCAAGCAACAATTATCAACTTGATTACAAATATGATAATGATAATCTTTTAAAATACAAATATATCAACTCATTTCACGTATATCATATAATTGTGTTCTTTGTAAGGCCATAAAATATTTTCCTATAGTAGTTGTATCTTTTAGAACATTTCCTTCTCCCACAAATTCTAAAAGTTTTAACAACTTTAGTTATTAGATTTGCTATATCATTAGCTAGATTAAATATTAAGCTTTTTTAGTTTACATAGAGATTTTTCTAGAATTTGAGATAGCTGTTAACAAAACATTTTTCTAAAACATTTTTAGTTATTTCATAATCCATTTTATCAATAACAACAACTACTCTTATAGTGGTTTCCGATTTATCTATTACTTCTTCTACATTTTGGATGCAAGCTATATCTAAATATATTCCAAAACGATTTATAACTTCTGTTCTCATTTTATCTATAGGTGTAAAACCATCTTTATCTTTGGTTATCATATGAGTTCCAACATACCCTAAATTAGGTCTATTAAAACTTTGTGAAGGATATTTAGGGGGTGGATTTTCATTGAGGATTGGTTATGTGTAAGTTTTAATTATTAACCCTCGATAATCCGCAAGCGTATGCTTCGTTAGTGTAGTACCAAAGATGTCAATCCCATGAGGAAGGAGTTAATCTAATCCTAAAATCTAAGGCTAGAAACAAATAACAAAAATTCAAGATGTAATGAAACTAATACGAGAATTTAATTCAATCAATCAAATTAAGAATCAAACACGAAAATATTAATTATTAAGAAATTTGCAACACACCCAAGAATCAACCTAAGGAAATTACCAATTGAGAGCAAGGGAATTTTACCTTTCCTTAATGCTAACCTAACTGATTATGAATTATTGGATTGTTGGCTCTAGACTATCCTAAGGTTGATTACTCTCCCTCGAGTTACAACCATTAACCCTAAATCATAAAACCTAATCAGATTATGGAGGTTGTAATCTCTCAATTCACAACATATCCAAATACTTAGTTCTGAAATTCTCTAATAAACTATTAGAAATCTATACAAGATCTCTCTCCACACAAATTACCGATCTAATCTAATTCTAATTTTTATTAAATCACCTAACTCTCATTAGTCCAATTTAATCATTTTTCAATCAATTCACCCTCTCAATTTGATATTGAATTATGCAATGACAAAATTAAACCACAACAATATCCAATAAACATATAAACAATCATATTCTCATTAATTCAAGAATAAAATTCTGAAGGTGAGTTTAGAACATCCTCAACATTCTAGATCATATCATCAACTATTCAATCCAATTATATACAATAATAAATCTGAAAAGAACAAGAAATACAATCTAAAATGGATGACGAGAGGTAGTGAGGTTGAAAAACCTCTTGATCCGGGAAGTACTTCGAGTTAGCTTCTTCTCCTCTTCTCTCTTCCTCCTTCTCTTTCTCTACCTCTTGATGATTTCTATTTAGGGTTTCTCAAGGTGGCTAATGCACAAGCTATTTTTTTCTCTTCTCTTGTTGTTCTTTAAATAGTCTTCTATGTTTTGGGTAACCTAGGGCTTTTTTAGGATCCAAAAGGTCCAAAAAATTTCTCGAGATGTGAAGTTCGTAAGCCTCTACATGTTTGCTTGATGCAGGCCACCATCGTGGCCAACATCTGAGCCTTCTGTCATGATCATGGCCTGTCGTTGTTTCAGCCCGAATGTTTTCTGAAACTCCTCTGTTCTTTGTTATTGACTCTAAAACACTAGAAAACACATCAAGGTACCTCAAAAATATAATATTTAAGCTTAAAAGCTTGTACTAACCCATAAAACACTTAAAATACAAATAATTAAGAAACTAACGCAATTCTAACCTAAACACATACTAAATGATAAAATTAATGGCTAAACACATATCAAACTATGCCCTAAAACACGATGCAATTTACACTTATCATATTTCTATAAGTGTTAGGTCTATCACTAATAATACGATTCTAATGAATTTCTTATTTAATTAAATCAGGTTTTATATGTGCTAAAGTTTTTAACTTTTTTTATCAATTCATTTAATTCTTCAATTTTTGAGTCAGAAGCTTGTATAAAATTTTTCATATTATTTGTAATTAGAAGTTATTTTAGTTTTTAAAATTATATCAAATATTAATTTTTCTATAGGATTTGTAATGTTTTTTTCTCTATATCTGATTTATTTATTTATTTATTTTATCATATCTTATATATTCATGATTTACTTTTTGAAGTTTTTCTGTTTGGAAAAGAATGTTATTTCCATAATCTTCTATCATTTTTTGAGTTTCCACCAAATCAATTTCTATTTTTAATCCTTCAGTTTTTAATTTTAAATATTTATCTTAAGACATTTAGATTATAAGTTTCAAAATGTCTTGTCATTTCTAAACGAGCTTTTATTTGCAACTTTTTACATCTATGATATATTCTATTTGATCTGTCCATCTTTACTTTAAATACTTTTATAACTTTTTTGAAAATTTGTAAATAATATAGAATTATATCTATTTTATGGTGATATAATTCAATCTATGCATCTTATACATAAGAATCAAGTTTATTAATTTTCAAAAAGTAAATAATTACAGTAAGGACAATCACTCATAGTTAATAGCATAAGATGAAACATCTCTAATAACCTCTATTTAGATGTAATTTGTAATGCTCAAAGAAGCTAAAATGTAACACTTTATCCTCATCTTCGTACTGCTAATTTTCTAGAAAATTTTTAAAAACTAAAAGTTTCAAATGGAATAGCGATGCAAATTCTCAGCTGTAAATAACAATGTTTTGTTTCTTGTAAGTGTTTATTATTGACAACAATCAAATATATTTTTCCTAAATATGTTTATGTATATCTTTACAAGTTATACACCAAATAGCCATGGCTCTAATACCATTTATAAGAAAATTAAACATAAACATCATGATTTTCACATGAGGAAACAAAAGAAACCATCATGATCATCACTCGAGGAAATAAAAGTTTTCTAGTATCTAAGCTATTAATAATATCAAAATTTAAAGAAATTCGAAGAAAATCTTCATCCTCTAATTTATCATTATTTTTTATAATATTAATGGCTTCTTAAAAGAGAGATGTAATTGTCTCATTTATAGATTTAGAGGAATCTAAATCAATTCCAGATAATCCATGTATGAATTTTTCTAGAAAATAAGAAGTCATGGTATAATTATAAAAAAATAGTTTCAAATTTTCCAAATTAAAGGGTCAATTACACTTCCATACCTATAAATTTAGTTTTTTAGCTATAGCTTTATAGGTTTTTTTTTGTCTTTTAACAAGCATTATAGCTTTAGCCTTATGGCAAGGTAACTAAGGCGTACAATAAAGATATAGGAGAAGAATAAGGTTTTAAATGAAAATTGGGAACTGTATCTACAAAAAGGAAAGTTTTATATCATAAGAGAGTAAATAAAAAACATGAGATACATAGAGAATGCTTGATGATCCTTTTACTACCCTAGGGGTCTTATTAATACAAGCGAACATTTTGGATTCTAACTTAATAAAAATTATATCATATTAACTTTTCATAAAAGTAGATTTTATCTTTATCAATAGTGGAATCTCTTTTATTTGTGTGGTTGGAGATATTTCCACGTTATCTTCTTTTTTTATTCATAATCATCACTGTATATAGATACGTATGCTGCTTTAGCTTTATCTTTTCGTTTAAAAGTCTTCCAGTCACTTGTACAAGATGGAAGATTTTTTCTGTATGTTTCCAAAGATGACAAAACCTTTTATATGCTTCATGACTAGATCTTATTTTCCTCTTTCAATCATGTTTATCTTCAGTTTTACAAAATTTTTAGCAACCAATGGTGTCTTTTTGGCTGGATCTATCATTAAAGAAGAACATTGATTTTTCTAACATAGGTTTGAAATCCCTTCTTAAATGTGATTGGTGTAAATTGTTTTGTATTTTATAGGTAATTTGATACGTGTTATGGTTAAGTTGATATTTTAGTGTGTGTTTAGCTTAAGAATTGTATTAGTTCATAAAAATTTGTGGTTTTTGTGTTCTTTAGATGAGAACATGTTTTTGAGCTTTAATTTTATATATATGAGGTACAATGATGATTTTGTTAATGTTTCAGGCATTCGGAAGAGTTTCGAAGGAGACCTAAACCAAAACAAAAGCCACGATCGTGACAGAAGCACCAACATAAGGCCACAATCGTGACAAAGAGTAGATAACTAGGCCATAATCATGCACTAGGGGCCACGATCATGGCCTACTCGCAGACAGATACAGAGTCACTTTTGAATTCGAGTCTTTGAGGGACATTTCAAACCCTAAAAAGACACTAAGGTTACCTTAATTCGAAAAGACTATGAAAGGATAATGATGGAACCCTAGAGGAGTCTATATTCTACCTATATTTAGAAACCCAAAAGAGAGAGGGAGAAATAAGAGAGAGAAAAGAAGAAGAGGGTTCCAACGCTGAAGCTTCCTAGAATAGGTGATCTCCCGACACCATTGCTCTCGCGAATCGTCCAACCTGAGTTTCATTTCCTCCCCATTTACTTTTTTATTCAGTTAAATGTGTTAGATTGACATGGGTTGTATGGTTATGGATTTTGAGTTGTTAATGATGTTCTAACTTTACCTTCAGGATTTTCCTTATCTTTAATGTTAATCTAGCTGATTTGTATTTACTTGAGTTGGGTGTTATGATTAATTGATGTATTTGCATATTTCAGTAATAAACTGAGAGGGTAAACTAGATAAAATGATTAGAATGGATTAACAAGATTTAGGCAATCTAATTGAACGCTTAATTAATCTAGTCAGTAAATTCATGGATAGAGATCCCGTGCGAGACCCGATTGTTTATTAGAGAGCTTTAGAACTAATTAGAATTGTAGGTAAATTATGAATTGAGAGATTACAAGTCCATAAATTGATTAAGGTTTACAATTTAAGGAATGATTATAACTCGAGAGCTAGTAATCAACCTTACAATCGTCTAAAACCAACACCCCATAAACATATAAAAGGCTAGATTAACTTTAATGGTAAGTAAAATCCCCTCTCCTATAACTTAATTAATTCTCTTTATGAATTTTCATTATTACATTATTCAATTATTGCTAGTTTGTTTAATTTAGTTTATTTTTTAGTTTATTATTCAAATTTGAGTCTTAAACAAAGCACAACCTGAATTAAGTAGTGCCTAAGCATAATCTCTATAGGATGATATCTGCTTTTTACTACAAGTAACGACCGGTATACTTATAATTTTTAGCATAAAATAAATAATTTGTTTTGAAATCAACAAAATGATGCTTTTATGCCTGAAATAATAGTTCTCATCCCGATTCCTCTTCTATAATGGATATCATTTTCACTGTATTTAGAATTTTCTCTTCTTAACTTACTACACATAATAATGGGAAAATGTTCTACCTTTCCTATGGTAATGAAATGATAAGCATCATATCATTAATCTTCATAAAAATACGAACCAATAGATAATATCTTTAATACCAAGGTATCTTTAGGGGTTGTTATAGGTTTATTTAGATAACAATCCTTAACCCTTTCCTAAATCCATTTAGCAAGTATTGATTTCTCAGGAAACTTTATATTAGTCAAGTATATAGCATTTACCATTCGAAAATCATACCAATCTCTAATAGCTTGAGGATGAGTTCCTTGTAAAAGTTCAATCTTAAATATATCCCAAAAAAGTCAATATAGCAAGTATCACTATTTTGTAAAGTGTATGAACCTCTTATTACCTTATTACCTTATATTATCTTAGAACAACAGGATGACTCTTTTGAAGACTATTAATCATGTCATTTTTTTGTATCATCATTTTACATGTAGTATCAGGTCTGAAAGAAATATTATCCAGGGTAACCTTTTCTGGCTTCACCTGTTGACTAATACAATCCTTTATCAATGAAGAAGAGACTATGGATGATGAATCTTCTACTATCTTAGCCTTGTTAACTAGGTTGTAAAGTTTTTGTTCTGAATAATGAGTTGAAGTTTGAAATATCTAATAAATCTTTGATATGTGCTTGGCAACTATCAATATCTCCAAACATCTGTCTAAATAAATTAAATATCTCTTCTATGACATTGACCATCTCTAGTTAAAAAATCTGCAAGAGCATTGTTATTAAATTTAATATTCTCAATATCAAAGGTATATTATGCTAATAAAGTTTGTTCTTTGATATATCTTTTAAATTCAAGTTTAGAGGGTAAATTATTTTGAATAAAAGTTTGACTTGAGTATTATCAGTTCTTAATAAAAATATGTTAGGCAATAAAAATAATAAAAGTTTTGACAGTTTTTTACTACCACCAATAATTCCTTTTTAACTTATATGATATCTTTAGTAAGTATATGTAAAGGTTCTCGATATATACCTACAAAGACATTCATTCAACTTACTATTAGAATTATCATAATCTAAATTTTTTAATACTCTATCAGAAGATTTAGTTTTAAGAATTAAACCATTATTATCAGAAGGTAAAAAAAGTTTTGGCAATATAGTAAAAAAAATCTTAATTTTCTTCACCTATTTAATCAAACAGGGTGAAAATTCAAAACTTTGATTTTTCTTTAAAAGCATTTGAAAAGGTTTTCTTATCTTAACTAGATTTTGAATAATATCTTAAGCATAATTTAATACTCCTAAAAAACTTTGGACTTGTGTTTTATCTATTAACTTATAAGGAAATTGTGAGATTTTTTTCAAGGATATGAGGTTGAAGTATAACACCCCTGCTATCTATCTCCATGCAAGGAATTCTATTTCAATTTGACATATCTTAGCTTTTTTCTCAGAGAGCTAAACAATGTTGTTCATATAAATTTGCTAATTTATTGAGATGTATAATATATTGAGAAATATTATTACTAGCTATTAAATAATTTCTACATAAATATGTATGGAATTATGATAAAGTTATTATCCATTTTTCTTTGAATTATGTGTAAGGAATGTTTTAAACCTAAAAGCATCACTAACCGCTCGTGATGACCTCGTGGAGTAAAGAAAGTAGTATATGGAATACTATCTTTATTAATTTTAATCGGCCAAAATCCACTCTTGCAATCAAATTTAGAGAACCTTTGTTTTCCTCTTATTAAGTTTATTAATGTTTCTTTGTAGGGTAAGAAATATCCATAAAATATTGTATTATCATTTAATTTTTCATGATATATTACCATTCTAGCTTTATTTCTAATTAGTTCTACATGCCTTCTAACCATAAAAGCTAGGAGAGAATGAACAGATTTACTCGACCTATTTTCCTTTAGATTTTTTAATTCAAGAAGTTTTTTTCTAAATTCCTCTTGATCTTCTAAATTATATCTCATCACAGTTACTCTAATAATTTTTTTGTTTATCTATAATTTCTAATTTTTCTTCTTCTATGTTTTTATCCCCAAAACTGGAAATAATTTTATGAATTGAGAGATTACAAATTCGTAAATTTTGAATTCAATTAGGATTACTTAATTAGATCTTGAGATAGAGTAATTAAAAACTTAGGAAATCTAGGGTCAAACATATAACTTGAATAAAAAAGATTGAAGGAATCAAAATAAGGAAAGAATAGTTCCTAAGTATTCAATCTTGATCAAATCCTAATTTTAATTGGCAACTTATTTGATATTTGATTAATTGTTTCATTTATCTAATTTTTTTAATTTTTGTTATTTAATTTTAATTCAAATCAATTTTTTATTACCTTAGAAAAAGTTAAGTTCAAATTGTTAGCTATTGTGTACTCCTAATGGGAATGATAACCTCTTATACTACAAGATACAATTTGTATACTTGTGGGTATTGAGACTTTTATTATTAGATATAAAAATTACTCAACAAATTTTTGGCACTGATATTGGGGATTTTAACATTAGAACAATTTGAATTCCTTTAATTTAAGGAAATGTTGCCATTCTTCTATACTTAAAATTGCTTGAACATAAGAATTACTTGAAGTTCAAGCAAGGTCGAATAAAACCCAGCTCTTGACATCACAAGGCAAGAAAAAGAAATTCGAAGAGCGAGACGCCAAGAAGAGATAAAAAGAACGATGGAAGAAGAATTCAATCACATAGACCAGCAGAGAACTCTTATGGACTTCACAAGGTCAGGGCTCAATGTTACACAACAAGGTATCACTTGACCACCAGTGCAAGCACTTTCATTCAAGATCAAACCAATGTTATTGAATATTCTGCTCCACTCTTAAACTATACTTGTCCTTAAGCAAAATAAAGAACACTAAACTATAAAAACAAATAATGGAAAAAACAGTTTTCCTAAATAATAGTCAAAGATATCAACGATCATTTTAATAAATACAACCTAAGAACTTGAAACTCTTAATACTCTATGAACAAGCTATTTTTCACATATTTAGCCAAAATCAACAAGCACTTCAATTCAAAGAACCATCAACAAGTGTGATAGATACTCACTCCACTCTTTATCCTCTCAAGCATTCAAAGGTGCGATATGTATTCGCTCATCGTTCATTTTATGTAAGGCATCTATCATAAGCTTGCTTACCAATCTAATCTCCACCACTCACATCAAACATAAACATCAATCCGAAGGTCTTTATTTCGGTTGTAATGGGGCTGGGCTAACGATAGGAAAAAGGAAAACTGTAGTTTAAAACCATAATGCAGATTGAGCATTTAAAATAATACAAAACAATGGACCATAAAACACTCAATTCTTTCCTCTCACTTACAAAATTAACACTTCCCATTTTTACTTCTTTCCTATTCTTTTCATTTTTTTTATCTTCTCTTCCTTCCTTTTCTTTTCCATTTCTTTTTCTTTTCTTTTCTTTTTCTCCTTTTTTTCTTTTTGATTCTTTTCTTTTTATTTTTACTATATTTTTCATTTATTTATTTAGAACAAGATCAAGTTTAGAAGAGAAGAAATGTAGAGGAGAGATACAAATTATTACAACCTTAACCATTTCTAACTCAAAAGCCAACTATATGCTATAATTCCCCCATAATTGCTCAAACAATTATTGCCTAAACTCAATCGTACACATTCAAATGCTTAATTTGCCTTATGGTAGGTATAACAAAGAGGATAAATAATGAGGTCAATGCTCAAATTTTAGGTTTAAAGAAAGAAAAGGTTTTATGTTAAGCTCAAAGGGAGGGTTCACTAAAGGTAAAATCACGGTGGATTTTTAAGAAAAAGGGATAAATCCTAATTGCCTTCATCATTTCAATATTTGAATAAGATTATGTGATCTCAATTAGTATTTGTAAGCAAGTTCTAGAGTTCCTTAATCATGAAAGAACACTCTCAACAAAGAATACTTAAATTTGGTGTTTAATATTTCAAAAAATCTCAAATTCTTACTAAATGAAAAGTGCCATTCATTTATCATAACAAGCTAATGTCCCTTTAATTGAAATCCAAGACAATCCCCCTAAGCATGCAAGTAGAGTCATTCACTCATATTATGTATTTCTAATCCAGATCGAGTTCATTTAATAACCTTACATCTCTAACTACTAAATAGGAAAACAAACACACAACATATAAATAATATTTTTTTAACTACTCACCCCTCCCCCCCACACTTAAATATCACCCTATTCCTAATGTGATGTATAAAAGTAAAAGAGGGGTCTAAAACAAAAGACACAAATTAACACGGACAAAGACAAGCATTAACAACTAAAAGACATTAAACGAACAATCAACAAAGAAAGGGATAGAAGTACGATACGAATGTGGGGATGATCACTGCGTTGATGTAGTGTGGAGTGTGGTGTACTGTATCGAGGAATTAAGACAACTATAAGGAAAATAGATAGAAGAGATGGAAAAGTAAGCCTGCGCATACAAAGAAAACAAACTATGTTAAGGTTCATTAAGAAAATTAACAATAAACAGATAATTGAAAAATAAATAGAAATTAAATGGGTTGCTTCTTTGATGTCTTGTAGCTAGACGCCTCAATGGTCATACTCAAGGTGGGTCACACAAAGTGATTGATTCCACCATTTCCTCCTTTTCATTCAAATCTGTGTCCAAGAATCTCCCAAATACTTCCTCAGTTGCATCCACTAGTAATTGGCAGGCATCATCACTCTCCTTAACCCAGTCCAACTTCTTTCCTTCTTCTTCCTGCAAGGTAAAACCATAATATTTAACATTAACTTGATCAAAAAAAGAACAACCTCAAAAATAGTAGTAGTAGGAACAAGTTCAACATTAAAGATTGAAAATTCTACTGCTTCTCCTAAAACAATCATGCTCAGCTTTCCGTTCTTCACATTAATCAAGGTATTAGTAGTGGCTATAAAAGCCTCCCTAGGAGTATGATGTGCTCCTTCCCTTGCTATTTAACCTCCCTTATGTCTAAGACTACAAATTCTATAGGAATAATTAATCCGCTAACCTTCATCAACACATCTTCCATTATTCCTTTCAAATAATGGATTGACATATCAGTTAATTGTAGGCATATACTGGTTGGTGTTAACTACTTTAGATCTAGTTTCTCATAAATAGAGTGAGGCATAAGGTTTATGTTTGCTCCAAGATCAAGCATACCCTTAACCTCATCTCCATTACACATAGATACTTGTAAGATAAAATGTCTTAAATCTTTCAGTTTGGGGGGTTAAATGTAGTAGTATAATTGCACTAGCTACTTCTAAAACTAGCACCTTTTCGTTAAGCTCAAACTTTCACTTCTTGGTGTTTAGTTCCTTGAAGAATTTGACATAAGCTGGAACGTTCCTAATCACATCTAACAAGAGCATATTAACATTGACCTTAGAAAGCATGTGATATAGATAGGAAAACTACTTATCTTATTTCAATTGCTTAAGCTAACTTAGATATGGAATTAGTGGTTGATAAGGATCCGTCACCTTGTTCAGTTTTTGTTCTTCATTGTCCTTAGTGTCATGCTTTAGTCATTAACCATTTTAAATATGACTTGAAGAGTTTCTCCCATGCTTTTCTCATTTTTCTCATCTCCTTTTTTGGTGATGCTTTCCTTCTCTTGACCATCAATTCAGGCAGCTCAGAAGGAAACTCGACATGATTATCAATAATTCTACCACTTCTCAAAACAATGATCGCTTGTGCTTGCTCAAGTTGACTAGGCAACCTTCCTTTTTTATTATTATGTATTTGAGCTGTAAGATGCCCCACTTGAATATCAATCCTCTTCACATACGCCTCCAAAAAGTCGAACCTCTTGTTGTTCATTTCCTAATTCTGAGTTGTGACCTAAATGAATGCATTCAAGCTTTCCTCAAAGAAGGCTTTCTCGGTAGGTTGTCATTTAAGAATTTCCCTTGGAAAAATCTTGGTCTCTAAGGATTCTAATATTGTAGTTGGGTTTGTATCTGTGGATTGTTGGTCTTCTAAGAGAAATTTGGGTGGTTTCACCAACTAGGATTGTAGGTATTTGAGTATAGATCATTTCGCTCCCTTGGTTGAAAGATATTATGTAAGTTAACTTGTTCTTCCCCATCTATAAAAGGTTCGTAAGAATACGAACCAACATTAGCATTATTACTAAAATTTCCACATATACCACACACTTTTTGATTTAGAGCATTTTGGGGTAGCCGTGTAGTTAGCATTTTTACATGCCTCGTCAATTCAGCTAACTGCATAGCTAATTCTTAATTTGAGCTCACTTCATAAACTCTAGCTCTTCTTCCCCTAACGCTATTTTTTTAGAACTAGCCCCTAACATTTTGAAGATTTCATACGTGTCTTTGGTCATCCTCTCTCTTAGGGCTCGTCCTCTTGCATTGTCTATCGTGTAATGGTACTATTGCATCAAACCATCATAAAAGAATTGGTTTAGCATGTAGAGCAAAAAATGATGGTGTGGAAATTGTATCAGCAAGAGCTTAAAGCATTCCCACGCCTCATGAAATGACTCTCCCTCTATCTGAGTGAGGGTAGCTATCTTGGTGTGCAACTTAGATGTCTTTTGATGGGAATAGAATTGTCCCACGAAGTTTTTGTACACCTCTGCCCATGTAGTCAATAGCTATTCCTTGGCTCGATCCTTCAATGTGTATAAGAAGTATCTCATTCTTAGTTAATCTTCATTTAAGTCATCCAACGGAAAGGTTTAGAAAGTGGTATAGAATTCCCAAATGAAGCTTAAAGGGTCTTCATTAGGAACCCTAAAGAAAGATAGCAGCATGTTATAATGGATGCTCTTCAATTCATAATTGCTAGCTGCCTCTCCCAAATGTATGCACAAAGTGGTAGTACCAATCACCAGTCTAGCATACTCCTTCATCACTAACTACCTTTCACCCATCTTTTGGTTATTAATTTGATCTTCACTCTTGAGTTCCTCGCGATCGTATTTAAAGTCCCCTTAAAATCTTCATATACAATATATGTTATCAACAAAAGGGACGGATTCTCTATTCAAAGATCTCCTTCCTAAAATAAACTAAACAAGTGTACTTCCTAAGCAGTGCGAAATTAATAACAAAAATTAAACAAACACACACAACACAATCAATTAATAATAAAAACTAAATAAACAAAACAACATAATAAAACATGTATATATGAACAAACAAACACAATCAAAATCATTTAAGCAAATAAAGATAATTAAAAGTAGTTCAATTTTAGAAGCTAAAAACCTCCCTGATAATGGCGTTAAAAACTTGTTGAGACCAAAAAGTTCTAAAAATTACCTAGGTCATCCTACTCGAAAGTATATGAGGTAGTTGTAATGATTACCCATGGTCATCTGCCACGAAGGTGAGATTGGTTAACTTAAGTTAATCTTGAGCAAAAAATAAAAACAAATGCAAATACAATCATAAACACTCTATCCTGATTTTTGAGTAAAGACTTAAAAGAAAAATTACACAATTAAACTAAAAAGTAAACTGAATCAAACAGAAGAAAAAATGAGTAAAAATCAAAGTGGAAAACTCTTAAGAATTAATTTCACTAATTTAATCTCCTATGTATGATTAAGGGAAATGATCAGAGAGTTGTATTACTAAAATGAATAGTTTGGCCCAAAGATCAACTCAAATAATTAACTAATCTAACTTTTGTATTCAACAAGTTTTCACCCGAGCTAATTATGAAAGCCCGACTACTAATTACCACTTAGGTTTATATATTTCTAAGTCTTAACTTAAGATTTTATAGTTTCTCATTCCATATTAAACTTCTCCTCTCAATCCTTCATTTAATACTAAAATGATCCAGAGTTTGATAATGCTATTACATCCAGTCAGCTCATAAACCATAGCAAACAGAAGACAACAACACAATCCCTCAATCATGCATATTTGATTAAAATAGCTACATTAATTCTTAAAAAAAGAGACCAGCCCCATAATAGTATAAACACGGTTCATTATCTTTATACACTTTAATTACATGTTACCGTCAACCGAAAAATGTAAAAGTGATAAACAAAATGAATAAAATAATGATGTACTAACAAACAAAAAAACACTAATAGAGAAAGTAAGTTAACAGATAGAAGATAAATGAGTATAACATTATCAGTAAAAGATGAAATAAAGATGAGCAAACAAAATAAAGACTTTTGGATGCAAAAGTTAGTGGTGGGTATCCTGCCAAACTTAAGCTCTCTGGCGTTGGCTCTCGCCTTCTACCTCTACTCTCTTCTCGACCAAATGAATGGTTGCTCAACTTCACTGAGATTCCACCCAAGCTCTTGCTTTTTACTCCTCTTTACTGTGTTTCTCTCTTCTCACCCGACTCTCTACTTTCTCTTCTTTCTTCTCTTAGCTGAAGCTCTTTTTCTTTTTTCTGCCTCCCTCTCTTTCTCTTTATTTTTGTCCCTCAGTTCTCTCTCTCCTATGTTGAGTATGAAGAGTGAAGAAAGATGTCACCGCTACCCTCTTATCCTTTCTATTTATAGCCTCATCTAGGTTTAGGTTTTAATGCCCCTTTAACCTACAGCTGCCACGTCATAAAACAGACGGATTGCATGAGAATTTAAACAGGGTGACCATATTGGTCACCCTTATAAGGGCTAGTCACCACTGAGCAAGCTCACCACCTAATGCATGATGGTGATAAGAAAGCTTTTGAAACTGGTCAGTTTCCTATTTCCTTAAACCAAACCCTTTCTCCCTTGTTCCTAAGGTGGAGAGGCTAGAGCCTGTAAGACATTTTAGGCCTATTGTTTTATGTAACATAGCTTTGAACGTTATCTCCAAGATATTGTTCTAATGGATCAAACCATGGATGGATGGACTAATTAGCAAGAACTAGAGTAGCTTCATCACTGGCAGGTTAGGTTTCGACAACATTATATCTTTATGAAATCATTAAATGATCTTTAAGGAAAACAGAGGATGGTCTCTTTATGATAGGATCATACCCAAATCGTCCTTTCTTTCTAAAAATCATCCACCTAAAAAGAAAAAAGTGAATGTGAACTAATTGATCTGCAGTTTCATCGCTCCAACTTAGAATCTTACGATGAAAAGAAGTAATGTCACCACCGTGACATCCTTATTGTTATATTTTTTCATTCAAACTAACATGCATGCACTATTCACATCATTTTCATTTAATTTATCTCTCATTTGGATCAACTTACAAGAATTTGTAACCAAAATCAAGATATGAAGGCAATTAAAAGCAATAAAAACTAGACACAACAAACCCTTATAGACTTCACAAGGTCAAGGCTCACTGCACAACAATGCATCACTCGACCACTAGTGCAAGCACTTTCATTCGAGATTAAACTAGTGTTATTTAATATTCTGCATATCAAAGTATAGTTCTATGGGTTGTCTAATAAAGATCCTAACACTCATCTAGTAAACTTCTTAGAAATATCTTATACCTCCTGATATCATAATATATCGAAGATGCTGTTAGAATGAGGCTCTTTCCCTTTACACTCAGGGATAGAGCCAAGGCATAGAATCATTCTCTCAACCCAACCAATTTCATGATATAGGAGCATTTGGTGTGTGCTTTCCTAGACAATACTTCCCTTTAACGAAGACAACTAAATTGATAAAGGGTACTACCAATTTCCCACAAAATGACAAAGAGTCGTTATATGAAACGTAGGAGTGGTACAATGATTTGTAAAGAAGATGTCCTTACCACAACTTGGCAAATGAATTCCGATTGCAAACTTTTTATATGGAGTTAATCCACCTATGAAGGGCACCATAGATGCAGCTTTTAGAGGATCCCTGATGCAGAAAATAGCTATGGAAGCTAAGGATTTGCTAGAGGAGATGGTAAATAATAGTTATCTTTGGATGTCAGATAAAAGTAGATAATAGTCAACCTTCCTAGATCAAAAAGGAGTTATGGCTGTTAATTATGTAATAGCGCTACAAGCTAAGAACACTAATTTAATGAAGCAATTAAATAGCCTAAAAGCCTCCTCATTTTCCCCAATTAAAGCAATTCAGCGTGGATACTAGTTATATAAACAAGACAATCATGTTATTATTGATTTCTTCTTAATGTAAAACAACAATGTGGAGCAACTCATCTACATGAGTACACAGTTTGGTTGAGGAGGAGGGAACAATCCATATTCTAACACATACAATCCTAGGTGGAGCAACAACCTAAAATTTTCTTATCGTAACAATTTAGGCACTCAATTGAGAAATTAAGGTCCACCTAAATTTCAACAAGACAAGTCCAATGTAAAAAATTCAAAATTAGACAAGATTATGGACAAGATCATAAGTATAGAAGGGAAGTTTGAACAAGTAGCGAAGAACCAAGTCTTTTTTATTCACAACTTGGAGGTTCAAGTGGGCCAACTCATAAATGCATTATTTATAAGAAGTGTGGGGAGTCTCCTAAGTAATACTGAAGAAAATTCAAGGAATGGGAAGGAACTCAACAAATTAGAGGATAAACAAGCTAAAACACACCTCATAGAGGACCAAGAAAAGCAGAAAAAGATGAAGAAAAGAATGAGGACCACCTCCTTATATTGCCACTCCACTATGCCCACCTAAGATTCCATTCCCACAGAGATTACAAAAGAATAAATTGGATGTATAATTTTCCAAGTTTGTGGAGAAGCTGAAGAATTTGCAATTTAACTTATCTTTTGTAGATACATTGAAACATATACCTAAGTACGCAAAGTTCCTACAAGACATATTATCAAACAAGTATAATTGGGAAGATAATCAAAAGGTAGCATTAATTGAAAGTTGTAGTTCCATTATCACCAGTCACATGACTTCCAAGTTGAAGGATCCAGGGACTTTTATGATACCTTATATAGTTGGCGACTTGAATTTGCTAAATGTCTATATGATTTAGATGTAAGTATAGATCTTATGCCTTTGTCGATCTTTAGAAAATTGGAGCTAGGCAATATGAAGCCAACTTCTACACTAATTTATTTTGTGGATCAATCCATTAAGAAACTGTTTGGTATGGTAGAAGATGTTATAGTTAAAGTGAAAAAGTTCATTATCCCTGTGGACTTCATGGTACTAGATTTCAAAGAGGATAGGAATTATCTCCTCATTCTTGGATATCCATTCATGAACACTATGAGAGCATTGATCGACATTCATGAAGGTAAATTAATTCTTTAGATTGGTGATGATCAAGTGGAGTTAAATATGAACAAAGTCTTGAAAATTTTGAAAGAGAGTAGCTCTTGCATGAAGATTATATAATGGTTGAATATATTAAAGAGCAAGGGGAGAACTACTTTGAAGAAGTAAAATCTGAGGAAGCTGAGATGAAGGAGGAAGCTAAGTCAGAGTGTGAAGCTGAGACGAAGGAAGAAGAAGAGACAGAGAAGTTGGGTGCTCTAGCACATTAAGAAATACTAGTAAGAACTAAAGCACCTATACCACCCTCCAAAGAAAAGCCATCAACTCTAAAGTTGAAGTCCTTACTTAAACGCCTAAGGTATGCCTTTCTAGGTGAGGACCAAACTCTGCCCGTCATTATTTCCAACCAGCTAGATAAGGAACAAGAGAGTAAGCTAGAGAAAATTATAAGAAAGTGGATAAAGTTATGGGATGGAAGATATCCGACATATGAGGAATAAGCCTAAACATAGTTAAGCATAGGATCAAACTCAAAGAACAAAGTAGGGCGACGAGGGAATGTCAACAAAGATTACCCTCACATTAAGGAAGTGGTCAAAAAGGAAGAAGTAAAGCTGCTAGACGTATGTATCATATACCTAAAATCATACAATGAATAGGTCAACCTGGTATATTGTGTATAAAAGAAAGGAGGAATGACTATAATGGAGAGTGAAAGTGGGGAAACGATTTCTGTACGACCAGTCATAGGATGAAGAGTCTATATTGACTATCACAAACTCAACAAAGTTACTAAAAAGGATCACTTTCCTTTTCCGTTCATAGATCAAATGATAGAAAGGGTGGCTGGCCATTGATTCTACTATTTCCTGAATGAATATTCAGGTCATAATCATATTTTTATCTTTCTAAAGAACTATGAAAAAATTACCTTCATAGGTCCTTATGGAACATTTTCTTATAGATGGATGCCTTTCAGGTTATGCAATGCTCCAGCTACATTTCAAATGTACGTGATGTCTATCTTTACAGATATGATAAAGGACATAATGGAAATTTCTATGGAAGATTTTTCAATCATTAGACACTCTTTTAAGTAGTGCTTGACAAATTTGGACAGAATAATCCAAAAATGTAACATCCCGTTTCCATGTAACGGGTTAAACCCTAGAAACAGGTACAAGTGAGATCAATCAGTGAAAGTAGGAAAACACATCTCATGCTCATCCATTTGTGAACAGTGATATGTGCACATGAAAAATGTCTGTACATGCATTCATGACATTCTTCCCGGTATAAGTGTGA
>JANIIA010000010.1:15482199-15492493 GCA_027478495.1 Erythroxylum alaternifolium | reverse complement strand
AAAATGAAAAACTTATTTCATCCTGTCATCTAACTCCACTCCAACTAAAACATGATAATCCATCTAAAATACATAACAATTTCATTTCATTGATTTATACTACTTCAATACTTTATCTTCCAAGACCTATACACCCAAATCATTCAAGGTACAACTTCATGCAATTCATGCATGTTATAATACCATTTATGCATGATACTAGCATTTAAGAACATAAAAGATACACTACTTACCAATTTTAGTGCTCACTTCTTCAATCTCTCAAACTTCATAAATTCTCTCTACTTTCTTCTCACTCACGGCACCACCATCAACTTGAGAGGGTGAGAGTCTATATAGTATAGTGAATCAAAGAAGAGTAGATAGGGTGTAGGAAAGTGGAAGAGTGAAGAAGAAATGAGCAAAATCAAAGGAGAGCTAGGAGATGGCAACCTTCGGATGGAGGAGAATCAATTCTCTCTTTCAAAACACTCTTTCAATATTAAGAAAAGAAGATACAAGAAACTTGGAAGAAGGAGTCGTGAGTGACTCATTAAAAGGAGGATGATTATTAATGAATTTACTAGAATAGTGACACATGTCACATTTTCATTAGCCTACTAAATTTTGTTCCCAATTCCATTTCAATTTCTCTCAAAAATTCCAATGGCTCGATTCAAAATTTCTTAATTTCATATGACTAAATTTCCAGTGCCATTGGACAGTCATTTTTACTACCGGGAATTCCTTATTCAGCCGCTTGGCAGTTGTTCAGGTCCGAAAATGATTCCGAAAATTTTCTAGAAAATTTCTATAATTTTTTAAAAATCACAGAACCCTAATGAGCCTCTCCAATTCCAATTTTACACACACAAAACATAATTTTCCAAATTCACATTTATTCACCCTTATACTGGGAAGAATGTCATGAATGCATGTACAGTAAATTTTCATACGCAAAACTCACTATTAAAAAATGCATGAGCATGAGATGTGTTGTCTTAATTTCTATGATTTCTCTCTCGTGTACCCGTTTCCCTGGTCCGACCCGTGATATGGGAACGGGACGTTACATTTAGACTGTAGTGCTGCGATTTATCTCTGTGTAAGTAAAGGAGTTTACTTCAAGGGAATGAAGAGTTTAATATTATGATAATGGCATTATTAAATGAATCTGGGATCAAGTATGTTTTTTAGAATAAAGTGGGTCGTTACTTAAATCTTAAAACATACAAATCAGCCATTCGCTTATTATGAACCATGATCATGATGAGTGGTGAACTCGTATGTGTTTCATTATAATTCTTGATATGAGCGGAATAGATTTTTACAGAGCATTAATCTAATGTCTGCATGTTGGAATTATTAATTGAAACATGTATTAGGGAACATTCACTCAAATAAAGAGTTTGTAGTGATATCATCACTTCTAGGTGTTTTATAAAAATTGGTGATTAAATTGGTGTCAGTATTTTAATAGACTAGCTACCCATCAAGTTTTAATACCAAGATGAGATCTTGTATGTTAATCACCATGTAGAGTAAAACGGGATATCTAAAAGGAAAAACTAATATAAGGGCAAAACGGTAATTTTACCCTTTGTTGCCCGGATGGCTATAATAAGGTCCATAATAGGGTTTGCAATTAGAAATCTTATTTGAAATATGTGTTCTCATAATATTTATTAACTCAAGAGTTCAACTAATTGTCTTTAGTGGAATGACATTCAGTTAATAAGCTAGAAGTAATTCTAATGAGATTAAATTAATTCTGGGCTTATTGGAGCATGAATAACTCAATTCAATAAGATTCCCCACTTAGCTTCTAGGAGGGTTATAAAGTAAAGTAAGAAATACAAATAGAGATTTTAAAGCCTATAATTGAATGTTGAGCTTATACTAATTAGTTGTTAATTAAAAGCTCAATTGAACATTTAGAAATGGGATAGGCTTTGGTTTAATTTTATTAATTTGATTAATTACATTAAAACAAAGTTATTTAAGATAAATGGAAGTAGAATTTCATTTTTAATCGACTAAATGTGCAGCTTCACATTTAGCATTGATTTGCTATAGTAAATATGGTTTTAACATGTTTTATCATCATTAAATGGAGTAATGACCTTATCATTACATGGTTTAATGGTGGTCTTTTAATGATAGCATGTAACTTATTACAATTCATTAGATTAAAGAAGAAAGAGGTGTATTATGATGGACCATCTTCCTTCTTTCATCACAAAACCAAAATTGATATATCTCATTTAGGTTAATTGTCTTTTCATATAGCCATCTTAAAGACAAATGAGAAGAGTCTCATTTATTGGCTTCTTTATGAATGATTAAAGAATGAAGTGTTGCATTTGATGTAAATCTCTTCTTTCTTTTGATACAACCCGAAATTGAGAAGGTGTTCTTGCATTTTTGACTCTCTCTCTCCTATCTTGCATGGTATAGACGAAAATTGCACGAGAAGTTTCTCAAAAATTGGCTTCTTTCTTCCAAGGAAAAATCTCTTCAATTTTTCCTCTCCTTTCCCACTAAAAGATCTTGTTAACCAAGTTGTTCAAGAAAAGAAGATGATACAATAACGAGAAAAGGATACATCTCCTAGGAGAGGATACATTGCCGAGGATAGGATAGCACAGCGAGGAGGTAAAGTTGTAGCGAAGGAGTCGGTAATATAATTTCTACCACCTTGTTCTTATGTTTATTATCCTTATACCATATCATGTATGGCTATGCATGTTGATTTGGTTATATTGCTTCCGCTGCAATTTTGATTTCTAAAAAGTTTTGAAATCTACTGTTTTATCTAGATCGTGCATGCTTTATTTTTCCGATCCAACATATAAAGTCTATCCACCATAGACATAATTTAGAAAATGATCATATCCTAATTCATGTAACAGTCTTTCTAAATTTTAAAAAGGGATATGGAGTCATACCTGTTTGTATCCTAGGCCATGTAATTTTTTATCCAAATGTTAAAGTTAGATACAAACTGAGACATGGCTATGTAACTCTTATTCTCTTCTCTTCACCATATGACCTCTTGTTAACTTATGTATTAGACTGTGTATCTATCTATTTCTTTTCCAAGAGAGACATAAGATGATATATGGCTGAATGACAAGTTGAATTGATTAAAAAACTGATATTTTTATGCTTTTCCTTATAGTCTCTTTCATTTTTGACTTAGTCATTTCTCAAGAAAATTCTTCTATAATTACTTAAACAAAACATAAATCAATTAAATTAAATTAGTTTGGATAGAAAACATATAAAAACACTGAGAAAAATATGTGCATGTTTATGGATATCAATCTACCTTGCTTAACTAGCTTATTGTTCTCACTTCTAAGGTACAACTTCCTTACCCACCTAACCAATTGCATCACTATTGAGCATACAATGATGTGTTGTTAGGAAATTATCAATGGAATTTTATAATTTATGGCTTCCAAATTAGTAGGTCTTGATGGGAAGATAAACGTTAGAAGATGCCTACAATGATTATCTAACAAGTGGCTAGTAAGTTAAGAAGTTGTGGAAGAGGATGTACTTCTTTATCCTAGGTGAGTTGTCTCATTGGACTAAAAAAGTTGCTTTATTAGAATAGAGAAGTTGTCTCACTCACTTAACCATTTGCATAACTTTTAAGCATTTAAGAGTGTATTATTGGGGAGCAATTGGTGGTGTTTAAGAATTAGTTTGAGTTTAAAATTTGTGAATTCTTAAAGGGTTATAAGTGTTAGAAAAAGCCTAAAATGATCTCTGAATAAGCAAGTGTGAAAGAGAAGTTTTAATGTAACAGCCCTAGATCACCCGCCCACAGATATTGTCCGCTTTGGGCTTTGGCCCAGCCAAGCCCTCACAGTTTTACTCTTCCCATACCTTGGGAAGACCTGTCTTTAAGAGAGAGGTATCTATACCCTCATAAGGCGTACTTCGCTCCCCGAGTGTGCTTCTTTATATAAGATGTGTTGTCTCACTTCACTAAAATTGTTGTGTCACTTTCAAAGCACAATTTCCTTACTCAGCTAAACTAGTTACATCATTATTCTACATCCAAAAGTATGTTATTACGAATTGATTGGTGGTATTCTAAAATTAGTTAGACTCCAAAAATAATTAGTCCTGTATATGAGGAGAAATGTTTATATATCTCTAGAATGATCACCTTTGTAACTAGTCTTAAGTGGGGATTTTTAGAAAAGGTTATTCCTTTTTATCCTAGGTGACTCCTTTCACAAGATTAGCTCAGTTACATTACCTCTAAGCTCATCTATACCAGTTACATAGAGAAAACAATCAAAAAGCAATGAGAACTAAAAAGGAAAAATATTACAAGAGGAAATATAGTCAAATAGAAAATTATTGTGACTTTGCGAAGAAGGTTTAGTTTTATACTAAATGTGGTAGTATATGCCAATTAATAATTTTTATTTATGTATTCAAATACATTATTAAGTGTTGATAAACTGTTTGCATTTTATAATTTTTGATAGTATGAAAATTTCCAATTTAAGGTAATGACAAAGTTTAGGTTTTGATGGTTTGTCGAGTTATAAGCACATTAAAGCATGTTTTTGTGTAATTTGCATGAAATTAAAATTTTGAATTGCTTGCACAGAGTAACTTTTTGGATGTTGTGGTATAATTTTTTGATGGTTTGAATATTATATGTGACTTTTGACAATTATAAATAGACCAAGCATGGTTATTTATTTTGTGTGTTGTATGGTAGTTAATTAGGATCCATATTTGATGCTATAATAAAACTAATGTCATTCAGTTAGTCACGACCAACACTCGATGCTAAAATAGGATAAATGTTGATATATAGTGTCCTATGTGACAAAATCCATATTCATTATCTAGTCCAAATAAATGTAAGAAAATATTAATATGTGAGTGTTCTTTGACATATATTCTAGATCACAACTCAGGATGTTATTTTGAAAAGGTACAATTATGGATCTTTGTTGGGACATAATAAGAGTATAACTTTTTATTTATTTAATTGTGATTTTTACCTAATTGATATGCATTATTTCACTTTATTTTTTCTTTTTATAAGCGAGGAGAATGTAAAGGAGTAGTTTAAGAACTTAAGTGAGTTTTGAATGCAATCTCTTAAAATTGAATTCCAGAGATATAAAATAAAATGTGACCCCTTTTTCTATACAATGATATGTACCAATTGAAATATTAGATATTTTGTTTGATATACTGATTTTTTAGAATTTTATTTTTAGATTTGTGATCTACTGGATTAAACTAATATTAACTTAATTGTGAAATATTATTATTAGGTGATGATTTTGTTATAGATTTACTAAAATTGACTTAGGTTATGACAATATGAATAAGAAATCTTTACTTGTAATTATTCCAACTTTTATAGGTTAGTTCAAATGGCTGGAGTGTTTAAATGATTTAACTAGTAAATTGATTTTGAAAAAATATATATAGAAGAGAATAATTAACTCCAAAAAATGTGACTATTATTATTTTTTATTAAATCGCTCAGCATCTGGCGCCACATGAATAATCGATTAATCCAAATTTAAGTTGGGTAGGATCTTTTGGGACGCAAAGTTTTTCCTTACAAATTTTTAAGCGATTCTATTTTTAAGACTCGAACTCCATAACTTGATTAAGGATAGAGGAGCCTGTTCGACTTCACACTTATTTTATTTTAAGATAACATAATCGACTGCTACAATTGTATGCTAGTCAAGGCAGCAACCATTTTTGGCTGCTGCCTAACTTTCTTAGTCAAGCCAGTAGCCGTTTTTGGCTGCTACCAAACTTTGTCAAGGTTAGGCTACCTAACCTTGACATTTGAGGAGATTGGAGGCCTATATAAGGCCTCCTCTATTCAGTAGCATAGACAAGTTACAACATAAAAAAAAACTTAAAGCTTAGAGAGAAAAGCTTTAGTAAGAGAAAATTGAGAGTAATTTACTTGAGTTGTGAGTATTGTATAATTTCTTCCTTAAATAAAAGATCTGCAACAGATCCAGAGACAGGCAAATTTTGTGTGTTATTCTTCCACTTTTATTTCACTTTCCTACTAAAATGATTTTTTAGAGAAAAATGAATAATTTCCCAACAACTGGTATCAGAGCCTTTAGTTGTCAATTCGGCTAGTTTCTGCAAAGTTACTGTTCACATAAATAGTGAATTTTGTGAATGGTAAAATTTTGTCGATGGTTCTAGTTTGTCGACAAAGGTGTCTTAGTACACGGTGGTTCGCAGGAATAGTCAGAAACGATCCAAAGGAGTCTAAATTCGAGTGGGAGCGATGGCTGCAGATGAAAGTAAGGTGAAAATTAAGAAATTCGATGGTGCGAACTTTGACTTTTGGAAGATGCAATTTGAAGATTATCTATACCAGAAAAAGTTGTATCAACCTCTCTCAAGAATAAAGCTAGAGGGCATGAAGGATGAAGACTAGAATCTTCTCGACAGATAAGCCCTCCGAGTTATTTGATTGACATTATCCCGCATTGTTGCTTTCAACATAGCAAAGGAAAAGACCATGACGGGTCTTATGGCGACTCTCTCCAGTATGTATGAGAAGCCATCGGCTTCAAACAAAGTTCACTTGATGAGGCAGTCATTCAATTTGTAGATGGCAAAAGGGGCTTAGTGGCCCAACATCTAAATGAACTCAACACAATCACAACTCAGTTAAGTTCCGTGGAAGTTGAATTTGATGATGAAGCTCGAGCTTTGATTCTCTTATTATCTCTACCAGACAGTTGGAATGCTACCGTTACATCAATCAGCAACTCCTTGGGAAATATTAAATTGAAATTCGACGATGTTCAGGATCTGGTATTGAGTGAAGAAATTCAACAGAGAGAATAAGGTGAAGCATTAACCTCTTCGGCTTTACACACAGAATTTAGAGGGAGAACTTCAGATAGAAACTCAAATCGTGGCAGATCGAAATCTAAAAAGGCCAAATCTAGATCGGGAAATAAAGATTTCAAATGTTATAATTGCGGCAAGAAGGGTGATTTTAAGAAGGATTGTCGAGCACCAAAGAAAGATACCGGTATATAGGAATCTGTAAATGTGACCAAAGAAGTAGGTCATTATATGATTCTAAGCGTCAACAGTCCGATTGAATCATGGGTTCTGGATTCAGGGGCATCTTTCCACACTACCCATGCCAAGAAATCATGGAAAACTATGTCAGTGGTGATTTCGGGAGGGTTCATCTAGCTGATGATGAAATTTTGAAGATCGTGGGAAAAGGAGACATCCGGTTAAAGTTGCAAAACTAGACTACCTGGAAGCTACAAGAAGTGAGACATATTCCTGATCTTAAAAGGAATTTGATCTTTGTGGGAAAACTTGACGAAGATGGTTATTGTGTAACCTTCACAGGTTATGAATGGAAGATGAACAAAGGAGCACTTGTCATTGCTCATGGTAAGAAGTTTGGTACTCTTTATATAACCTCAAACTTAGAAAATATCATTGCAGCAGTAGATGCTGATGAAAAATCAAACCTATGGCACCAAAGGCTTGGCTATATGAGCGAGAAAGGGATGAAGACACTTCTATCAAAGGGAAAGCCACCAGATCCGAAAAGTGTAGATGTCGGCCTATGTGAGGATTACATCTTTGGGAAACAGAAGAAGGTCAGTTTTGCAAAGATTGGCAAGACACCCAAGGCGGAAAAGTTAGAACTGATTCATACTGATGAATGGGTACCATCTCTAGTTCCATCTCTTGCAGGCTCATTGTATTATGTCTTCTTCATCGATGATTCTACAAGGAAAGTGTGGGTTTATTTTTTGAAGGAAAAATCAAAAGTTTTTGATACCTTCAGAAAATGGAAGGCCATGGTAGAAAATGAAACTGTTTTGAAAGTCAAGCAGTTGAGGTCTGATAATGGAGGAGAGTACAGAGATAGTAAATTCAGATAATTTTGTGCAAACAATGGGATAAAGATGGAGAAAACAGTTCCCATGACACCGCAGCAAAATGACATAGTGGAGCACATGAACATAACTCTGAATGAACGTGCCAGAAGTATGAAGATACATGCCAGTTTACCTAAGATGCTATGGGCTGAAACTGTTAACACCGCAGCCTACCTGATCAATCGTGGACCCTCAGTTCACTTGAATGGTGGAATACCAGAGGAAGTTTGGAGCGAAAAAGAGGTAAACCTTTCACACTTAAGAGTATTTGGCTGTATTTCTTACGTACACATAGACTCTGTTGAAAGAAGTAAACTTGATGTTAAGTCTAACAAATGTGTTTTTGTTAGATATGGTGATGATGAGTTTGGTTACCGATTTTGGGATTATGAAAATCAGAAGATCATCAGAAGCCAAAATGTCATATTCAATGAGAATGTGATGTACAAAGACAAGTCAACGGCAAAACCAAGCAGCTCCAATACAGATGTTGAAACGAAGGAATTTGCTGAGTTTGAGGAGATTTCTGGAAATGATGTTCAGAATAGTCCTGAAGCAGTTCAAGGAGAGCCAAACATGCCAGAACTGAGATGCTTCTCCAAAATTCCTAAACCAACTCAGCGTTATTTGCCTTCTTTGCACTACTTGTTGCTGACTGACAGTAAAGACCCAGAGTGTTATGATGAAGCTATGCAAGTGGAGAATTCAGTCAAGTGGGAGTCTACCATGAAAGAAGAGATGGACTCACTCATGTCAAATCAGACATGGGAATTAGCTGAACTACCACCGGTAAGAAAGCGCTCCATAACAAGTGGATTTTTAGGATCAAAGAAGAACAAGATAGAAGCAAACGCTACAAAACGAAATTGGTTGTTAAAGGCTTTCAACAAAAAGAAGGTGTTGACTACAATGAAATTTTCTCTCCAGTCGTGAAGCTACTACAATCAGACTAGTGTTGAAAATTGTAGCTGCAGAAAATTTACATCTTAAGCAGTTAGATGTAAAAACAGCTTTCCTATATGGTGATTTAGAGGAAGAGATTTATATGAAACAACTAGAAGGCTTCATAAAGGCAGGCAAGAAAAACTTGCTATGCAAGTTGAAGAAGAGCTTTATGGTTTAAAACAAGCTCTTACGCAGTGGTACAAGAAGTTTGACAGTTTTATGAGTAGCAGTGGTTTCACAAGATGCCAAGCAGATCATTGTTGCTACATCAAGAAGTTCGACAATAGCTTCATTATTTTATTATTGTACATTAATGACATGCTCGTTGCAGGTTCAGATATGCAAGAGAATAAAAATTTGAAGCAAAAATTGTCAAAACAGTTCACAATGAAAGATCTAGGTGCTGCAAAACAGATTCTTGGAATGACAATCAAGAGAGACACGAAGTTAGGGACTTTGGTGTTATCACAATCTGAGTACATCAAAAAGGTACTCCCCAAGTTCGATATACAAGATGTTAAACCAGTGAACACACGTTTAGGAGTTCATTTTAGACTCTCCAAAGAACAGTCACCGAAGACGGAGGAAGAACATGTACACATGGCGAAGGTGCCGTACGCCTCAGCAATTGGAAGTCTAATATATGTCATGGTTTGTACTAGACCAGATATTGCTCAAGCAGTGGGAGCTGTTAGCAGGTACATGAATAATCCAAGCAAGATACATTAGGAAGCAGTCAAATGGATCCTCATATATTTGCGGGGTACCACAAATAAGGCACTTTGTTTCAAAAGTGGAGATACGACATTAATAGGCTATGTGGATGCTGACTTAGCTAGAAATGTTGACATCAGAAGAAGTTCTACAGGGTATGTCTATACTCTAGGAAGAACGGTAGTGAGTTGGGTTTCTCAGTTGCAAAAGATAGTTGCTCTTTTCACATCTGAAGCATAATATGTGGCTGTCACAGAAGCCAGCAAGGAAATGGTTTGGCTACAAGGTTTCTTGGAGGAATTGGGCAAGAAACAAGAAAAAAATGTCTTATATTGCGACAGTCAAAGTGCTATCTATTTAGCGAAAAATCCTTCTTTTCATTCCAGAACGAAACATATACAGGTGCGGTATCATTTTATTTGGTCACTTCTGGAAGATTGGATTTTGAAACTTGAGAAGATTAATGGAGCACAAAATCTGACAGATATGTTGACAAAGACGGTGACTACTGACAAACTAAAGCTATGTTCAGTTTCAGTTGGCCTGCTAGAATAACAAGACAGAAAAAAAGCTACTGCATTGATCGAGATGTGAAGACAAATTGAAATTCGTCTTCAAGTGGGAGATTGTTAGTCAAGACAGTAACCATTTTTGATTGCTGCCTAACTTTGTTAGTCAAGACAATAGCCATTTTTGGCTGTTGCCAA
>JANIIA010000010.1:15462349-15482099 GCA_027478495.1 Erythroxylum alaternifolium | reverse complement strand
TGCCTAACTTTGTTAGTCAAGACAGTAGCCATTTTTGGCTGCTGCCAAACTTTGTCAAGGTTGGGCTATCTAACCTTAATATTTGAGGAGATTGGAAGCCTATATAAGGCCTCCTCCATTCAGTAGCATAGACAAGATACAAAATAAAAAAAAAACTTAAAGCTTAGAGAGAAAAGATTTAGTGAGAGAAAATTGTGAGTAATTTTTTTGGATTGTGAGTTTTGTATAATTTCTCCCTTAAATAAAAGATCTGTAGCAGATCCGGAGGCAAATTTGGCTGAACTCTGTTGTCAAATTTTGTATGTTATTCTTCCACTTTTATTTCACTTTCCAACAAATCTGATTTTTTTAAAGGAAAAACTGAATAATTTTCCAACATTGTAAATGTTTCACCTTTTAACTCCATATAGCTATAAACTGTCATTTGATAGCACAGGAACAAGATTATCTTCGTATCCCCCAATATTAGGGATGACAATTTAGGTTCGGGGTTCATAAATCCCCGTTCATGGATCCCTGCGGGGATTCCCCGTTTCAGTTGGAGATTGGCAAAAAACTCACCCCGTAGAATTGAGGATGGGGCAAATATAACCCCCGAGACAGAGTCGGGGACAGGGACGAGGACGAGTTGAATAATCCCCGCTCCGTAGGGATTCCCATTCACGATATTTTGAGAAATATATTATATGTTTTTAATTTTATACTCTTTTTTAAAAGTTGGGTATAATCATATGAACTAACTTTATATAGATGCAGGATGAAGATTCAGAAATTCGGGTCCTCGGAGATTTCACAGAGATCTCGGGGATGGAGAATAAGACAAAAATATTCCTACTTCAGAGATTGGAGATCAAGAATGGAGAATGAGGGTGCCGGCCCGCCCCGTCCCGTTGCCATCCCTACCCAAGATCTAGACATCCATATCATATCCTTTTGATTTACTAAAAACAGTCCAATTTCTAATTACGAGAGGCAGTAAGATTTTGACAATCGAGATTTGAGATTCAAATTGGCATTCCGGCATATTTCTGTCGTAGTGGTTTGGTTAACAATCCAAAAGAAAATACGTGGCTTGTATTCCGCCAGGGAAAAAATCCCACCAACAAGATCCTTGAAGCTTACATGGCGTACGTAGAACCTCTACCCCGCCCAAAATATCTACATCGAAATCCACTGCTCAACCCATTAACCAATGGGATGCTGCTGATGTGTAGATTTCCTGATCCACAACATCTTCTTGTGTCCAATATAACTCTGATTTCCCATGCCTTTTGATTACAGTCACAGAAGCATAGTTTGAACTGAAACCATAGTTGCACTTGCACCCGTTTCAGTTAGCTGGACATGGCAACCTCTGCTATCCAACAATCTGCTTTTTCTGGCCAGACAGCTTTGAAGCCGGCAAATGAGCTTTTGCGCAAGGTTGGCTCCTTCGGAGGTGGCCGTGTCGCCATGCGAAGGACCGTGAAAAGTGCTCCTGAAAGCATTTGGTAAGTTTACTCGAATCTTGTGAAGATTCACCTTTCTGAGATCTGGATACTACTTTACTCTTCATATTGAATAGTTATGTTCATCTTTAATTGCATATGCGTAGTGACATGCTTTCGATGAGGTCGAATGACCGTGTTGAGAGTTTTAAATCATTGGACTTTTTGTGTATTTATCCATACACATTTCTACCATTACCAGATCATTAATCAAGATTTCGTAGAGGTCAGTGATAAGAGAGGCTTAAGAAATTTATGTTTCTGGCTATAAATAGGCATAAACAGTGGATTAAAGTCAGCTTTGGATAGATCGTCAATCGTAACCTACAAGCAGAAGTTTACGTCTCTCCATAGTAGATACCTGACTGAGAAGTTACTCCTCTAAAATTGGTAGCTAGCGAAAAAAAGGATCAAGTAGGATTTCTGGTGGAAACTTTAGGCATTTGATACATGTCTGAATAAATTCCAGAAGACGTATGTTTTCACTCTGCAATGATTAGTATAACTTGTCAAACAGGTATGGCCCAGACCGTCCGAAGTACTTGGGACCTTTCTCTGAACAAACCCCATCGTACCTGACTGGTGAATTCCCAGGTGACTATGGATGGGACACTGCTGGTTTATCAGCGGACCCTGAGACATTCGCCAAGAACCGTGAGCTTGAGGTCATTCACTGCAGATGGGCAATGCTGGGGGCTCTTGGTTGTGTCTTCCCTGAAATCCTCTCAAGGAACGGTGTCAAGTTTGGTGAGGCAGTTTGGTTCAAGGCAGGTGCACAAATCTTCTCAGAAGGGGGTCTTGACTACCTTGGCAATCCCAACCTGATCCACGCTCAGAGCATTCTTGCTATTTGGGCATGTCAGGTTGTGCTCATGGGTTTCGTCGAAGGTTACAGAGTTGGTGGAGGACCGCTCGGTGAAGGACTCGACCCAATTTACCCTGGTGGTGCTTTTGACCCTCTAGGATTGGCTGATGATCCTGAGGCATTTGCCGAGTTGAAGGTGAAGGAAATTAAGAATGGTCGATTGGCCATGTTCTCAATGTTCGGATTCTTCGTTCAGGCAATTGTCACGGGAAAGGGTCCTATTGAGAACCTCTTTGATCATGTGGCTGACCCAGTGGCTAACAATGCTTGGGCTTACGCCACCAACTTTGTCCCTGGAAAGTGAAGAGACTTTCACTCATCGGTCCTAGTTAATTTTGCTGATGTGTTACTTATTGTGGACTAAAGAACATATGTGACCAGTGACCACCACTTCTGTGCTTTAATTTACGTATTTTGGCTGGAATTTCTTAAGCATTTGACTCGAATCTCTACGATCCCAAACTTAAGCGTAAATGATATATATATATTATATGTGAAGAGATAAAAAGTAAAAACACCATCAAATTCTCAACCTCCTCAAAAGTATACTAAGAAGTAAGAACTGCCTAACTTTTTAGTTGGTTGCCTAATTTTCCCATTATCTCTAAAAAAAACTGTCTTTCAACTAAGAAAAAACAGAAAAGTCAATGAGAATCTTTCATAAGTCTTTTGTTTTTAGGAAAAATATATATAGACACATGGGAATTATAAACTAAGAAAGGGAGGGGACGCTTATTATTCAACTAATGAGCTTTGTGTCACTTCTTGGTAATTTTTTTTTTCTTTAACGTAAGGGGAGGATGGAAGAAGACATAACAATATTATTATTGTGGGGACAAATATTCCATTCCTTTCAATAATGCAATTCAACATTTCTGTCTGATGATGAAGAGATGTTTTACTTTTGAGATTAAACGACAAAATGAGTTTTTGGACTGAACAGATTTAATTTCTTCAATTACAATGTTTGAGAAGTGGAGAATCTTATAATGACACCACCAGAGGCTTGTTCTGCGATAATAAGGTCAGAAACAATGAGCCTAGGCTCCTTCGGGACCTAATTTATGGACTTGGCCTTGGTAAGATTTTTGTCTAATCAAATTCCTTTCTTGCCCTGAAGCGCAAAGCCCTAGCGTCTCCCACATGAGCTGAAAGGTCAGAAGATGTCAGGACTTGTTTGGCTTGGTAAAAATCTAATCACCACCTTCTCTCGTTTCCCGGAGCTTGATCACCTGTTCCATCTACCCAATGCCTACCTGTGCCATCTATTATCAGCCACACATTTTATTTATTTATTGTAAAAATGTATGGCTAATAATGAATAGCACAGAATGAGCATTGGGCATATGGAACAGAGGATTTTTTGCCCGTTTCCTTCCTTCTCCTTACTCGTAAGTAAGACTTTGAAAATTATTCCTTCTGATTACTGTCATTTAGTGCACGCTCACTCACTAGGGGCAAGACGCAAGAGGCTAAACTGTCCATATTGACAGGCAATAGAGTAGGCGGAGAGAGTTGAAAAAACACTTATAAGAATTGCTAGTGTCCCTCCAAAGAAAATCTTCTCGGGAGTTATAAACGACAAACAGACACAGCATTACCTAACCATTTATTCTCTTCCAAATACTTCTCTCCAATCTCATTTTGGCTTCACTCCTCCACACTTTTCCTGTATTAAAAATGTCCTTTTACTTAACATCCACCAACCAAACTCATCCATGTACTTGTCCTGTTGCACTTTGCTTGGCTTAAGCCAACTCTGATGTATGTTTACATCCTCAAGATTCCAAACAATTATACCACTAAAACTGGCATAAAATCAATACTACATGACCAAAATTATACTCCTTACTATATATACACCCAACAAGACTATACTCAAACGCACACATCGAACTCTTTCTTTCTTTTTTTTTTTCCTTTCACAACTCCTCCTATCAAACTTTTCAATGGGTAACCAAAATGGTGACTCCACTATGATCAACTCTTCCATAGCTCTTCTGCAAGAAAGGTTTAGAGAATTGCAGAAAGTGAGAGAAAAGAGAAAGGAGAAAGAGCTGCTCAAGCTATTCGCAGAGTCTGATCATAGTAGTAGTAATATCGCTACAAGCTTGAATTTAGAGCCTAGACAGTTGACTTTCCAACCAGGGATGGTCGATCCGAATAGACCAGCCCAGACAGCTGATGAATCACTGCTGTCCCTTGGGTTAAACTCGCATAGCAGGCATGCAGATGCTCGAGCGACGAAATCCCCAGCAAATTCTTGGAAAAACTCATCATCTGCAAGCGCATCATCGTCATCCAGGAGCTTTGAGAATTCTGATGTTGATACCTCTCTTCATCTCTAAATTTACCTTTTCTTTTGTCTTTTTTTTTTGTTTTGGTATCGGAGTTGTATGTGCATGGAAGGTTACTTTGTCTATCTCAGTTTTTTTTCCTGTAAGATAGAAGAGTACTTATGAAAGATATTAACATTTCCAGTACCGTCTTATCTGGTCCTTATCATCAGATTTAGCAGCATTCGATTCATGGAGACTCAGAGATATATAGAAAGTGGATTGTTTTACATACAAGCATTAAATCATGTCAGGTTAATGGGTTTATGCTAAAGACGCCACCTAGGTATCATCCATGAGGGTGCTGATCAAGTTTCATTTCAAACTTTTCTTCAAAATGCGGTTGAAACCATGATCTATGTTGCCGTGATCTTTTGTTGTCCCAGTTGATCTAGGAAGATTAAAGCCTTCGAAACAACTAGGCATAAGTCCATGAACTTGTTACATATTCTAAGATTGAAAATTGATATGGTTATTGATGTTTAAGAGCAGTGGAGAAACATTGAACATTAATGACTTGGCAACAATGGGTGTAGCGATTGAGTCTAGTTTATGGTTTCCTCTGACCGCCGTTGCCGAAACAAGCCAAAATGGGAGCGAGGAGTTACTGTTGGAAGTACAGGCGCGTGGTTAGCTTGGGGACAAGATCCAATTTTATGGTGTCTTATTCTGTCCTATGAATCTCAGTCATTTATTTATGCGGGTTTTACATGGGTCCTATATTTATTTATGCGAGACCCGCATAAATGAATGGCTGAGATTCATAGGACAGAATAAGACACCATAAAATTGGACAGAAGATTTGATCTCGTTAGCTTGGTGGGTTGAACTTAAATTGGAGGTTTCTGTGGTGTTCTTGCATGCAAGTGCGGGTGGGTGCTGAGATGCCGCTTTGCCTGTGGTTCCATTCTGTTGTCTCTTTCTTTCTCCCATCAGCTTGTATTGGTCGTTTTGTTTGTACATTCCTCAATTACGACGTACCTATGCAATGTTATCTAATTAACAATCGTGTATTTGGCTTTTAGCATAGATAGCCGAATGTTCCATGTCCTTGTCCTCAAATTTTAAAATGATAAGCATCATTGATTAATTTTCATTTCTTTGTCACTGCTGGGTAATATAAAATTTGGAATCGGAAACCGTAACGATGCTCTCTCTAACATCCAACTTGTAAGCACACTACATGTACACACATGATTTCACGTAACTAAACAAAAAATGTCGATAATATTCAGAATTATATTTTCAACTTATTAATTCAAACTTTTCCGTTTATTTTTAGTTAAACATATGCAATAATGTATGTTCACTATCATATATAAAATTATTTTATTTTCTGTATATGATAATTTAACTTCCTTATCATTTTATATTTGATAGTCGAAAATTTGATATTTTATAACTCTCATACCCATCTTTGTTACACAATTTACAATTTTATGGTCTTACCAACCAAAACCTTATTCAACTTTTATGTTCTTTTTAATTTTATATAGTTTATTTTTAGTTGTTTAAATTGACATCAAACAGTATAAATTCGACCTTCCAATAATTATTAATCCATAATTTATCCAAATTGTTTCCCAATTATATCATTAATTACTGAAATTCTTATTATTTCTAAAAGTGATGTTCTACCATTACAAAAACTATATGTACTAGCACAACTATTCAAATTGTCATATTAAAAAATATATACAATAAAATACATTTACTCAATTTAATCTGCTAGCCTTATCTAAATTTCACTATGACAATCACATACACTGGAGTTATCGACAATTTCTCTATATCGTATAAAAAAATATAGTGACAAGGGTTAATGTAATGCACCACTCTTATAGGGCATATTCCCGAACATAATGTCGATATTCAATAATACACTCTACGAGGATGGCATGTTAAAACAATCAGAACTACTTATTACAAAAATTTTACATACATCAAATGCATTTTAAACGAACCAATAAATCAATAATCTATTTAGGCCATTTCATTTACAAAAAATAATTAGTTGTAAATGTCATTACATTACAAAATATACATATAAAACAGTTGCGGATTACAAATCGTAATACAAAAATGACTGACGACATATGCAAGTACAAACTGATCCTGACCTCTAACTCTTATCCGATTCAGTAGTTATACTCTAATTTGTCTAATTGGATATCCCCTAAACCTGAAAGACAACATTACAATTTTGTTGAATTTTGTGAACTCAGTTAGAACCATCCTCGAATGACTCACTCATATTAAATCACACAAACAATTTACATTCCAATTTCACAAATAATTCATATCATCACATAATGAACATCACTTCACTGATCCTCATATTTCATCAAATATATTTGTTTTCACTTATTTCTCTTTTTTTATTTAGAAGAGTTCAACTAAACCATTTCAATCATTCACAACATACATATCAAAATGTATATGCAATACACATGTGACTCAGTTTCAATTGTTACTTTGTTGTAATTAAATGTCTTTTTAATTGTCCCGTATTTATTGTGGATACCGGGCTTGTTGATAACTGTCCTGTATTCGTTAGGGATACTGGGTTCATTTTACATAGTGAGCCTATAGTTCTTATACACATTCTGAGCTTTTAACTCCTTTTCATTGGCTACTCCAGTTACAACTGCCTTTATCTAATCACACATTTCAATGCAATGAGATGTATGAATTCACATATGTGCAGTCAATCACTTTTATTCAGTACACATTCACTTTTCATATTTTCTTCTGAAAATAGTCCGACATTCAACAATCATGTTGAGTACACTTATTTCTTTTTAATTCACATTCAATGAAGCACTTCCAATACATTCACATTATCAAATTCCTCAGACTATTACTGTCCAGAATTGTCTCAATCACATTATTAACAGTTCAATATAGAAATTTAAATAGAAACAATCAATCAATGTGAGACCATCTAGGTTGACTCACAGTACGCTCTAGATTATCTATTGTCTTCATGATCCAGAAACATCTGGACGCTTTTGTTCTATTTGTGCTTCTATAATCATACAATATACATATTTTACACATTACTAAATTGCACAATCTCATAAGCATTCATTCATATACATATGTATTATGTGTAATGCTTAATTTGACTACTCCAGGTATGTTTACTTTATTCACATCTCTTGATCATTTAAACATCATCATTTGTGTATGTCTAGCTTGCACTTAGGTTCATAGCTCAAATATACTTGATTATTATAATATCTTCAATCAATCATTCACCAATGTTATTCAAGCATTATATGATCACATAATATCCAAGCTCTCATTCATTCTTACTTAGTACACATTGCTCATCTCTTTTGAATAACATTTGCATTGCTAAGAACACTTTCATTCTTATAATCATCTCTACATTTCCATATTTGGTTTTATTAATATCAACAATCCATGCTTAGATTATAACTGATTATCATCCAAAACATATCAACATGTAATCACTTAATGCATCATCAAACTAAGTTCAATTTAAGGCCTCATTCAAGCCTAAATGCATCATAGGAAAGTACCTTAGCATTAATTGTTTCAAACATTACTTAAAAGACAACATTTCTCTCTTTGTGCCTGCCCAGGATCATGGTGGACCTTCCAACGATCATGACAGAAGCTCATGGAAGTGGCCACAATCGTAGGGACTCTGCCACAATCGTGACAGAACTTCTAATATCTTGGTCACGATTATGGGGACTATGCCATGATCATGCCCTGCCTTTTCTTCTTTCATTTTTCCACGAATTCAATATACTTTGAACCATCATTGACACTCCATTTTTTTTCATAATTCATGTCCATTCATGCAATTTCATCTCATGATAACCTAACTACCATATTATTTGCATTAAAAGTCACGAAACTCTACTTAATTGATTCATTTTCATTCACTAAATTCCATCATTAATATAATTCTAACATTTTCAGATTTTACCTCTTTCGTAATACATCAAACAAATCTTCTCCATAGTTCATCTTTTAGACTTCATAACCTCATCATTCTCACCTCATTTGTAACTCATAAACATCTACAAAATAATTACATAAATCATTGTTTATCAATCATACAAAATAGAACCTGATTTCATTTATTCACTGTTATCTTAGTTATTCTCATTTCAAGAACATTTTACTAATCTTTTCTTTAACTAAATTACACCTTTATTAGATCATTTAAGGTGGATTTTACTCCCAATTTATTTTATCAACATAACAACCTATAATACACGGTTTTCATATACCCAAAATAGAACATTTAGATCTCATTCCTTCATCAAAATTTCTGCACATTATCATATACCATTTCCATTAAATCACTCCATCTCAACTATCCCTATAACTGTTCATAATTTATTACTCATCGAATATACAAAAATAGGATATAAACATACCCATTCTTCATCCACGTTACACATATATTTAACAACATTTTTATAATCATTCCATCATTAACTATCATTATATACTGTTCATTTAATCAAGCCATAGAGATCCATAATAATACACTTACTTATTTTAGCTCAAACTTGAAGATCACGTAGTCCTACCCTGCTCCAATCATCACACAATCATGATCATTTAAGGTGGACTAGGCTGGGTTTTTATCAACATGTAAAAGATAACAAGGTGTTGTAGAGATAAGATGAAAGATGGAGATAAAAAAACTCAAGATCGTGATTTGCCCTAACTCTCCATACATTACATGATCATCATCTTTCAAGGAGAAAAAGTAAGTTTTTTCTTCATTAAAATGAAGACAAAGAATTTTATTGAAGTGGCAAGTGAAGGATGAGAGGAAATATCAAGATGATGAGAGTTGAAGATGTCGTAAATGAAGAAAAGGAATAAAGAACGAAGAGAGCATGTAACAAATGAAAGACAATGTAAAAGATGGTCTTTCAGTATAAACAACATGGGTTAAGGTATAAGGCAAGGCAAGTGATACTTGTCACTTCCTACATGTCACATCCTTGTGGTCTCCTTTTGGCTCTTTTAATTACTAATCCATTTGTCTCCCAATTTCTAATCTAATTGTTCACTCAATTTTCTATGACACTTGCCAATAAATCCTAATACCACTAATCAATAATTTCTACTACCATTTTACACTTATTTCTATTACCAGTTATCAATTTGTCTTGCCACTTGACATTTTTCCTAGTCTTAAAAAATACACAAAATTTCATAAATCTCCCAAATTTTCACCAAAATTCTAATTCAATAAAATAATTCACCAAATTAATTTTCAAGACAAAATATTCACTATTCACATTGTAATAATTTAAAAATCACTTATACCCTTAAATATGTCATATGCGTGCATGTACAGTCTTTGTAATGTGTATAAAAATCAATATTCACATATGTGTATGCTTATGTTATGCATGATCATGAAATGCATTTCCTAATTTCTCAATGCTATTTCTCATTTACAGTAAATTCTAGGGTTCTAACCCTTAGTATAAGAAAATGAGATATTACAATTCTCTTCCTCTTAAAAAATTTCGTTCTCAAAATTCTTACCTAATTGATCAAATTGATGAGGGTATTGTTTTCTCATATTCTGCTATGTTTTTCCAATTAACTTCTTCACTCGAATGATTCTTCCAAAGGACTATAATCGATGGAATCACTTGATTTTTCAGTTACTTATTCTAATAATCCACTATCCTAACTAGTTCTTCAATATAACTCAGATTACTCAAAATTTTCACTTCCTATATCAATAACATATGTGTTAGATTAGACCGATACCTCCTAAACATACTCACATGTAACACATTATGAATTTGAGACATCTTTATTGGTAAGGCTAACGTATAAGTCAAGGATCATATTATATCAATAATTTTATACGAATCAATGGATCTCAAGCTTAGTTTACCCCTTTTTACTAAATTTCAGCACACCTTGCCAAGGCGATACTCTAAAAAACACTTTATTTTTCACTTGATATTCCATATCTTTTCGTTGTTGATCCACCTAACTCTTTTGTTTATCTTGAGTCACTTAAATTCCAATACGAATCAAATTTCACTTTATCAATAGTATCTTGAATCGATTTTGGGTCTTCCATAATCCTTAGGCCCTCTTCATCCCAGTATAAAGGCGAGTGACACTTTCTGCCATACAACGCCTTATACAGTGTTATACCAATGCTACTGTGATAATAATTGTCATAAGCATATTCAATCATAGCTATATATATATATATTGATCTCATACTCCTAGGAACTCCGAAACATAAGCTCTGATCATATACTCAACAGTTTTAATTTATTGTCAAGTCAAATATTTAGTCACATAATCAGTAACTTGTTTCTTCATCCCTGGTTACCAGAAATGCTATTTCAACTTATTATACATCTTGGTAGTACCAGGATGCATATAATAGATTGGTATATGTGCTTCCTCCAGAATTCATCTACATCGGGTACACATATTCCTTACTTGAACCACAATGTATCATTTTCCAATTCAAACTCAAAATTTGGATTCACTTTCAATTTCTCAATAAGATTCACTAATTCTGGATCCCTAACTTGGGCTTTTCTAATCCTTTCTTGCAAAACTAGTCTTAAATTCAATATAACTAATAATACTTCATTTTACCCCAAATTGAACTCAACATTTAATTCTCTAAATTGAACTAGATTGGGCAACCTCGATATCTGAATTTATGCTACATTGCTATTAGATTTGCTGCTCAACGCATTAGCTACAACACTAGCTTCACTAAGATAATATTAAATTGTACAATCAAAATATTTAAGTAACTCTATCTATTGTCTCTGTGTCACCGTATAGGAAATGTCTCCAGATTTTCAAAGCAATTACTACTTAAGGCCTGAACTTAACTATCTTGATGCATATGAAATTACTTTACTATGCTGTATCAAAATATATCCTAGTCCGTGGTGTGAAACATCATTATATACTACCTAACCTTTAGATCCATATGGAATAGTTGACATCGGTGCTATAATTAATCAGTGTTTAAATCCTCAAAGCTCCTGTTTACATTCATCAGTCCATCTGATTGGCATATTCTTCCTCAGAAATTTTGTCAAAGGGGCTGAGATAAGTAAAAACGCCTCAAAAAATGTCAGGTAGTATCTAACTAATCTGAGAAAACTCTGGATCTTATACATATTTCACGAAGTTTTCCACTTCATTATTACCTTTATTTTCTTTGGGTTTACCTATATGTCCTATACAGATACTATATGACTCAAAAATACTGCTTAATCAAGCCAAAAATTCATATTGATTGAACTTGTCATATACTTGTTTCTCCCTCTTGATATGTAAGACTAACCTCAAGTGCTTAAATTGTTCTTCTCTACTTTTCAAATACACTCTAAATATCATCTATGAATATAGTCACTAATTGATCCAAGCAAGGTTGGAACGCTTTATTCATAAATGCCATGAATGTCGTCGGGGGCATTTTTTAACGTAAAAAGACATCGCCAATAACTCAAAGTGCTCATAACTAGTTCTCGAAATTCTTAAGTAACTAATTCTTTAGATAGGGTAATGTTATCTCATATTTTTCTTAATATCTCTATTGACTTCCTTTCTTCTATGATTTTCTTCCATCATTCGATTTCCCCAAATTCCTTAATGGCTTATTCTGATGTATGACCATTCTTACTAATTTCTCCAAACATTTCAAATTATTTACAAGTCTCAGTTGTTTGAACACAAACATCAAATATAACTTGTACTTTCTGAATATACTAATATAAAATACATTATGGACCGAAGTTCCTTTAGCAATAACAATAATATCATCTCAAATTCATGAACATAATAATGTACTTAGGCTACCTTACGTCAAACAAAATACATGCACTCTCTGTAGTATATTAAGCTTCTTATGTCTGGTCCGATTTCTAACTAACTCCAATATTCACTTCTGATTTGTTCAATAGTCATTCATTCCTAAAAATGGAACGTTTGATCTGTATGATATAATTCGATGAAAGTCTCTATCAAAAGAAGGTTTCTCCCCTCAATCATTTGCAGTGTTTATATAGTCTTTCCCAATCAACTATATTCATCATTGCTTTTCAACTACTCTTAATACCTCAATAAAATCAATTTCAACTATTCATGATATCTCAATAAGATCAATTACTATCATATCTTACATGGTTAGAATATTCTTTATAATAAAGCTCGATGACATCTACTCTCATACTTTGGTATGTATCATTAAGATCATTACATCTTATCTAGAGATGTATTTTCAAAAACTCACCAATTTATATCTTACACTAATGACACCTTGATCTCAACTGATTCTGGATAGCATTCGAATATTCTATGACTATACAAAAGTTTCTTCTCTATAATAGTTACCATTTCAATATAACCATCTAATTCTATGCTTCCACTGTGCTACTTTGTTTCATCTCAGAATTTTAACTATGGGGACAATAACTAAAGAGCATTCAATATATCATAGATTACCTTCTATTCCATATTCAATTTATAATACACATGTGCTTAATAACATTATTCATTAAGGTAACCATATTATCTAATATGCAGTAATAATTGGTCAACTTAACCTTGAGGACTTCTACATATATCACTATCATTTTTCTCATCTTCCAGATATAATTTATTTCATCTTACATACGTACGTTCTCCATTAATTCAACTATATAAGTTGCGTAACCATCATGAAATTCTGATCTCAATCTACTAATATAATCTTATACTAAATCATAACTCTTATCATATTAATCACACAACCATTCCAAGTCCAAGTTCAACCTTTCAAGGTCATATTAATTTTTTTCTTTCAACTTTGTTTGTACACTTTAAATCTTGTCATTTCTATCTATATCTCTATTCTCCTCAATCAATCCATGACAATATCTTCACATCCATATCAATTCAAAGACACAAAAACACAGTACAATATTAATACCATATTTAATAATGCAACCACAATTATAAATGAACTGAATCTTTATCTATCATATCGAACCATGTAATATTTCTTATTTCTAGATATCCACAAGCTTTCATTATCATACACTCTAACAGATCATCATTCTTCTCATTGTTTCTAACAGCTCAAACTCTTAATAAATATTTACGCGTGTGACTTATATAAATGTGATTCAGACTAGGGATTAGTTGCCATTGCATGCTATGACATGTTTAAAATGCATGTAGCTTGACATATTGAAAAATGCCCATGTAAGTTACTAAGCTTGAGCTCTAATATCAAAAATTGTAACACACCACTCTCATAGGGTATATTCCCAAACATAATGTCGATATTCGAGAACATGCTCTACTAAGATGGCATGTTAAAACAATCAGGACTACTTATTACAAAAATTTTCCATACATTAAATGCAGTTTAAACCAACCAGTAATCATTTCGGCCCATTCCATTTATAAACACATCATAAGAAAATCAATAATCTATTTAGGCCATTTCATTTACAAAACATATTCAGTCGTAAATGTCGTTACATTACAGAATTTATATATACATATACAACAGTTATGGATTACAAATTGTAATACAAAAATGACTGAAGACATATGTAGGTACGAACTGATTTCGACCTCTAACTCTTATCTGATTCAGTGGCTATACTCCAATTTGTCTAACTACATATCCCCTAAATCTGAAAGACAATATTGCAATTTTGGTGAGTTTTATGAACTCAGTAAGCGAATCATCATCAAAGGGCTCACTCATATCAAATCACACAACCAATTTACATTCCAATTTCACAAACAATTCATATCATCACATAATGAACATCACTTCACTAATCCTTATATTTCATCAAATATATTTGTTTTCACTTATTTCTCTTTTTTTATTCAGAACAGTTCAACTAAACCATTTCAATCATTCACAACATACATATCAAGATGTATATACAATGCACATATGACACACTTTCAATTGTTACTTTGTTGTGACCGAGTGCCTTTTTAACTGACCCGTATCTATTGTGGATACTGGGCTCATTGATAATTGTCCCTTATCCGTTGGAGATATCCGACTCATTTTATATAGTGAGCCTATGGCACTTATACACATTCTGAGCTTTTAACTCTTTTTTACTGGCTACTCCGATCACAACTGCCTCTATCTAATCATTCATTTAAATGCAATGAGATGCATGAATTCACATATGTGTAGTCAATCACTTTTATTCCGTACATATTCACTTTTCATATTTTCTTCGGAAAATAGTCCAGCTTTCAACAATAATGTTGATTACACTTATTTCTTTCTAATTGACATTCAATGAAGCACTTCCAATACATTTAGATTTATCAAACTCCTCGGACTACTAATGTCTGGAATTGTCTCGATCACATTGTTAACAGTTCAATATTGAAATTTAAACAGAAACAATCAATCAATGCGTGACTATCAAGGTTGACTTACAATACGCTCCAAATTAGTTGTTATCTTCATGATCTAGAAACATCTGGATGTTGTTGTTCTATTTTCGCTTCTATAATCATGCAATACACACATTGTACATATTACTAAATTGCACAATCTCATAAGCATTCATTCATATGCATCCTTTATTCACATCTCTTAATCTTTTAAACATCATCATTTGTGTATGTCTAGCTTACACTTATGTTTATAGCTCAAATATACTTGACTATTATAATATCCTTAATCAATCATTCACCAATGTTATTTTAGCATTATATGATCACATAATATCCAAACTCTCATTCATCCTTACTTGGTACACATTGCTCATCTCCTTTGAATCACATTTGCATTTATATGAACACTTTCATTCCTATAATCATCTCTACATTTCTAGATTTGGTTTCATTAATATCAACCATCTATGCTTAGGTTATAACCCTGATTATCACCCAAAACATATCAACATTTAATCACTTAATCCATCATCAAACTAAGTTCATTTCAAGACCTCATTCAAGCCTAAATGCATTATAGGAAATTACTTTAGCATTAATTGTTTCAGACATCACTTAAAGACAACATTTCTCCCCTTTGTGCCTGCCTATGATAGACCTTCCCACGATCGTGACTGAAGCTCGTGAAACTGGCCATGATTGTGGGGACTCTATCACGATTGTGATAGAACCTCTAATATCTAGGCCACGAGCCTGGGGACTATACCACGATCATGCTTGCCTTTTCTTCTTTCATTTTTCCATGAATTCAACATACTTTGAACCATTATTGACACTCCAAAATTTCCATAATTCATGTCCATTCATGCAACTTCATCTCATGCTAATCTAACTGCCATATTAGTTGCATTAAAACTCATGAAACTTTACTCAATTGTGATTCATTTCATTCACTAAATCCCATTATGCATATAATTCTAACTTTTCCAGATTTTACCTCTTTCATAATACATCAAACAAATCTTCTCCATAGTTTATCTTTTAAACTTCATAACCTCATCATTCTCACCTCATTTCTAACTCATAAACATCTATGAAATAATTACATAAATCATTGTTTACCAATCATACAAAACAGAACTTGATTTCATTCATTCACTGCTATCTTAGCTATTCTCATTTCAAGAACATTTTACTAATATTTTCTTTAACAAAATTACACCTTTATTACACCTTAACTCCCAATCTATTTTATCCATATAACAACCTATATTACACGGTTTTCATATACCCAAAATAGAACATTTAGATCTCATTCGTTCATCAAAATTTCTGCACATTATCATATACCATTTCGATTAAATCTATCCATCTCAACTATCCTTATAACCGTTCATAATTTATTATTCATCAAATATACAAAAATAGGACATAAACATACCCATTCTTCATCCACGTTACACATATATTCAACAACAATTTCATAATCATTCCATCATTAACTATCATTATGTATGGTTCATTTAATCAAGCCATAGAGATCAATAATAATACACTTACTTGTTTTAGCTCAAACTTGAAGATCACGTAGTCCTAGCATTCTCCAATCATCACACGATCATCATCATTTAAGGTGGAATAGGCTGGGTTTTTATCAACATTTAAAAGATAAAAGATGGTGATAAAAAACTTAAGATCGTGGTTTAACCTAACTCTCCATGCATTATATGATCAACATCTTTCAAGGAGAAAAGGTTAGGTTTTTCTTCATCAAAGTGATGTCAACGAATTATTTTGAAGTGGCAAGTGAAGGATGAGAACAAAACTCAATATGTTGAGAGGTGAAGATGTCGTAAATGGAAAGAAGGAATGAAGAACCAAAAGAGCATGTAATAAATGAAAGACAATGTGAAAGATGGTTTTTAAACATAAACATCGTGGTTCAAGGTATGTGGCAAGGCAAGTGACACTTGTCTCTTGCCATATGTCACATCCCTATGGTCTCCTTTTGGCTCTTTTAATTACTAGTCCATTTGTCTCCTAATTTCTTATCCAATTGTTCACTCAATTTTCTATGACACTACTCAGTAAACATAATTGACGAACCATTAAATCAAATAACTCAATATAAATAGAAATTAATCGAATGATTAAGACATACATATAATACTAAATACACAACAATACTCAACCTATCCAAACACTAAGTAAACATCCAAATTTTATTGTTACTAATGATTAGTACTAATATTATTATTACTGTTATTTATGTTTTACCTCATTATTAACTGAATTGTCTATGCCCTGCTTAACTTAGTAGACTTACATTAAATGGTTTGTCAGCTTATCTCTACTCGTCATAATCACTCACTAAGTAGAAATGTAATTAGATGTATAAATATCAGCACAAGGTACCTCAATTCCTCAATCTAATCAGGTACTCCAGTACTACTCCAATTCCTAGCCATCGACACAGGATATCCCTAAGACTCATGATATGATGGTACCACTTCGATACCTAACCATTAACACAAGACATCCCTAAGACTCAAGATGTCCTGGTACCTACTCCATGGACACGTACCTAGCCATTGCTCACTCCTATTTAAACAACTCATCAACCTATGACCATCAAATATACCTCATTTTAGGCAAGCTACATACTCACAATTTACTTAATTTATTCTCAGCCTATTATAAGCCAGTCTCTATTTAATATCAATAACGTGAATTATTTACCATAATATTCTCAATTATTACACTCATGCATAACTGAAAATTTTGATTATTAAAATTTTTGTTAAATTATCAAGTGATACATCTCATAATATGTAACAAAATATAAATGCTAAATATTATTATACTTTGTTAATTATTTATAAAATAAATAAACACAATTTATATATTTTAGAAATCTATATATGTAATTATTACTCATTAATTTAATTAACGAATAATTCAAAACATGATTCAGTATAAAATAATTTATTAATAAAAAAATATTTTAAGAGCATAGTTTATGGTTATCTTTCCTGATTTTCATATTCAACTAATTTATAATTCTAATATACTCCTTAATCTATCTTTCGGACCTAGGCATTATAAAATTTTATTAGAAAAATTTTCAACCCTTTTACACTTTATAATCCATAATTATTCCCTTTTCTACTTTATTCTTAATTATTAAAATATCTTAACTTTATCTAACCACCATAATTACTAAAACATCCTTAACTAATAAAAGTCCTATTTTACCCTTAATTTTTATTATTACAAAATACCCTTCTAGGAATGAAATTTCAAATTTACCCTTAATTTTTTACATTTCCTATTTTTTGCCTCATTATATCTTAAATTTTCCTGATTTGTCTTTTTCTTCACCCTCTCCTCTTCTCCTACGTCTTCTTTTTCTCATTTTTCAACCAACTTTTCTCCATTTTTATTTTTCCTATGACTTCAAAATTTGTGTCCTTAATAATCACAATATACTTTCCAACTGTAAACTAGTTTAGGATGACTAAAATCACAAATAAAAGACATATATTTGTACATGAAAAAGTTTTATCTATTTAAAGTTTGATGTTTTCTAAGGTATTTTTGGGTTATTAATCTCCACAATTTTCTCACCAATTTACTACAAAACAAACAAAATAAGGGAATATAGAAGAAAAGTTTCATATGTAAAAGAAAGATGGTGTATTTTTTATACACTTACTAGTTGGAATAAAAATGGAGAAGAAAAATAAGAAAAAAAATTTCATTGGGTTTCTGATTGATTTATTTCTTGATAGTCAAAATTGTAATAATCGTAAATGCACGACATAGCTGTAGCTAGTATTGATAATTACGGGTCGATCCTACGAATACTATGAATACTAGTATTTACCCTTATCCTATTATCTAGCCTAATGATTGATTTTATATTTTTAATGAAAAGATATTAAAACTAAATAAAATAAAATAAAATAGGAAACAATAATGAATACAGAGATAGTGGAAATCACTTAGAAAGCTATCGTTATCAGAAATTAGTATCTAGGTTCGAATCCCCCTAAACCCTCAACATATTAATCTTTTATCATGCAATTTTTTTATTGATGTATTAGATCGTGGAGACTGCTATGATATACTAGTAGCTGACCTTAAGTCTACTAATAACTAATCTTAAGGTCTCTCATCGAATTACTCAATTTAAATCATATAATATTGAATTACTGATTTATGAATCCCTTTATTAGGTTTGAACCTATTCCAGAGGATTTATGTCATCATATCTCTAGGGTGGCAATCAGCTTCTTCTAATTATGATAGATATATTTAACCTTGGATTTCTCAATCTTTACAAATAAAATCAGATTATCAATAAAATATGTAGTCAAGTCACAATAATCAATCAAACCAATTGTATTAACAAAGGAATCAAATCATATCTCAATCAAACCAATTGTATTAACAAAGGAATCAAATCATATCTCAATCAAACCAATTGTATTAACAAAGGAATCAAATCATATCTCAATCAAACCAATTGTATTAACAAAGGAATCAAATCATATCTCAATCAAACCAATTGTATTAACAAAGGAATCAAATCATATCTCAATCAAACCAATTGTATTAACAAAGGAATCAAA
>JANIIA010000010.1:15423880-15462249 GCA_027478495.1 Erythroxylum alaternifolium | reverse complement strand
AATCCAAACTTAGATACATTGATATCAAACAATCTTTTCCTTAAGGTATAACATCAATTAACAACTTCAATTTATCAACCACTTTAATCAACTTATCAAGCACCAATCTATGTTTATTTCAAACCTTAATCAAGTCCAAATACACCAAATTAGAGTGACTTGCCCTCATGTAGTACAATTGCACAAAATAGAAATTACCATGTTAAAACCTTGCCTACGATCGTGGGGTACCTTTCTACGATCGTGACAGAAGCTACTGATCTATCAACAGTCATGGGATGAGTGCCATGATCGTGGCCTACTCATCCCATGACCGTGGCCTACCCTTTTTCCTTCACTTTTCTAGATTCTCATACCTTGATACTAAATTCAAAATACCTTCATAATAGTCCATTAGTTTCATCTTAATTGTACCCTAATTACACTTCAATTCCTCATCAATATCATATTTAATTCTAGCCCAAACTTATTGAATTGATAGCTCACAAATCATTGTCCTTCATGCATCAAAAACCAAACCATAAACTATCATTGAAACAACATTTTTCAGAACTCATTTCATCATTAACATAATGTACATTTCATTCCAATTCATTCATCATCATCATACTATTAAACCATGCCATAAAGATAAGATGTATACTTGTTAAGCTCTAATTCCACCTCAAAACATCAAGTTAATCAAGTAGTCCATGCTTGCAATATCATCACAAATTTAGGGTAAAAATGAGTTGTTTTTCGGCAAGGATGAAAGATAACATTCTGGTGGTTCTTAAACTATCTTGTAAAGGATAAAAGTCTACCTTAGAGATAACAATTAAGCAAGGATTAGACCACAATGTAGAGAAGGAAGCTAGGAATAATTTTCGGTGGAGAGCAAATGAGGAGTTAAAAAAAGTTCCAGCATAAATTTTTCCATATTAGCTTCATGCAATTAAGTGCAAGATATCTTCATCTTTTAATGAAATATGTCATTAAGCATGTCTTCCATTTTTTTTACTAAATATGCTGCCATTTGTCTCTTAGTTATTACTCAACTTGTCACTCTATAATTGTTCCATTTGTCAATTGATAACTAGCCCATATGTCACTCATTTAACTATGCCAAATATCACTCAATTATAGGCTTAATCATCCTAATTTTTCATGTATCAAATAGTCTTACCACTTGGCATTTTTCCAAGACTAAATGTACATATTAATTTATCAATCTCCCAATTATGACAATTAATTCCAAGTTGCTAATTATAATTAGTTAATTCTTTTCATTGATAAACCAAAGTACAAGACATTAGAAAAGCACATTCATATCTTATATCACATTAATTTTAGTTTCATACCTCAAAATATGCCAATTAAGTGTCATTTGTCTAACTCACAATTTATGTGTGTATGTTTATTTTATGCATTTGAACACAATTATGAATCATGTCATGGATGTACCAATTTTGTTCTATATGATACCACTCATAGGATTCATTAGTCTAACACTTTAAATCTCTTAACAATTTGAGAGCGGGATGCTACAAACCTAGTCTTCTACGATCATAATCTGTAATATTAGGAAAACCTATTAGGTTAACAAAACTTGGAACATCAAATGAAAAAGTACAAAAGGAAACAAAACAATTAGTTGATGAATTAGTTAATATTAAAAGACAACTTCAAGAATTATCAAGTCATCTTAAGAATACGTTATAAGTGTTACTAAGTACTTATCTGAATTATTAGATAAATAAATTAATATTGAAATTCAATTAAAGTAATTAATTACTGTAATACAACCATTACTAAATAAAAATCAAAATTATCAATCACAAAATTTATGAATTTAATGAAATTCACAAAATATTAGAATCTTTAATTACTAAATTAATAATAGAATAATAAATACTGGCTGTAAATGCTATGAAAATTTATTTAAAAAACTAGATCAAATAGATGAAAAACTAGAAAATTAGAAAAATCAAAAGTGGCAAAAGACAAAAACGTGGAAAAAGACAAATGGTTATTAACTACAAAGAATTAAACAAAGTTACAATAGATGATGCTTATAAATTACCACGTAAAGATTTTCGTAGTGTTTTTAAACATGCAAGTGTTTCTTTTTTATGAATTGGATATTTTCTTTCATTGGAATTAAAAGTCCCATTAATATATACGCTTTTTTTCTAAATAGTTTTTTTGAAGGTTTAAAATGTGATTTTTTATAATAATAGAAAGGTGTATTATCCTATTTTATGTCTTCTTTCTCTAGGAATTCTTTGTAATTGTTTATAAATTTGTTCTTGATCTATTAAATTTAATTGAATATGTCCATTGCATCGATCTATTCTAAATGGTGTTTCATGTATAATTTTTTGTAATAAATTAAAATTTTTATTAATTAAATTTTTAAATGGATGATGTGTAATATCTTGTCCATCTTTTAGATTTAATTATGTTTTACCTATTTGTTTTTGTTTTCATTTGATAATACTGTGTTAACATGGAAAACTCCAGTAGTTTATAAGCATCAGCTATTGTAGTTTTGTTAATTCTCCTAAATATTTTGACGTTCCCCAACAATATGGCTGTGATTTAGACAATTATCTAAAACAAAATTAATCAATAGTATCTCCATCTCTTTGTTATAATCTTCTACTGATTTAGTTCCTTGTGTGAGTTTATGTAATTACTGGTGTAATTCTCTATAGTAATAAGGTGGCACATCACTCTTTTCATCTCTTCCCAAGTAGATATAGGTGCCTTATTCCTCCTCCTATTCTTTACTAATTCATCCCTCCAAACTAATGCATAATCAGAGAATTCCACTGCTGCCAATCTTACTTTCTTATCTTCATAATAGTTATGACAAGTGAAAATCATCTTCACCTTTCTTTCCCATTCCAAGTACACTTCAACATCATTCCTTCCTTTAATGGACGAAATTTTCATCTTGATGACATTAATGTTGCTATCTTTTTTCTCTACTCGTTCTTCCCTCCCCTCACGAATTGCACTTCATATTTATACTCGTCATACATTCTTTCCAATTCTTCCTCCTAATTCCTATGACTGCCAATTGATCTACTACAGTTTTGGATTCTACTGGTTTCATTAATTCTCTCATCCATCCCATCCATCCTAGTAGATAACTTCTTGAACTCATTCATGAATGCCCTATACATCACTTTCAAATCAGGCGCATTGTCATCCTCCTCGTGTAATGTTTCCTTTCCATCTCTTCTACTAGTCATTCTTATGACAAAAGTTGCAAGAAAAATGGTTAGCAATAAAAGATAACCTTACAAGTCACTCCCTTATATGTTTCACTCAAAAGATGACACTCTGCTCGTGTTTCACTCAAAATTGGCTTCTTCCCTCTTTTAAGCTGACACACTCAAGCTTTTTTCTACTCAAATTTGTTGTCTTCAATTGCACTTTAGAATTTAATTTCTAGTCAAAGTAATGCATAAACAACAAATTAAGATTTATGAATGCAATGAAAATACCTAAGAAAGACGATAGACACAAAACTAGAAGCGAGTATACTGAAATCAATGAAGGACAAATGGGCACACAAGAGGATGGATATATGATGCCCAAAAAATACATAATATAAATTAACAACCATCAATTCGTTAATTATGTTGTAAATGGAAACAAAAAAATAAAAGATAAAAATAGAAACTTAAAATGAAGGAAAAACAATAAACAAAATAGGAAGCCAACAAAAGAAAATCATATAATCACACCAATCCCAAAGATAGAATTCATTTTTTAACTAATTTTTTAAAATCAGTAACAACTAGTTTGTCTCTTTAATACTAGAATTTTTATTTTTTTGTTTTTATAATTTTTTAAAATTTTTTCTACACAATAATAAGATGAACCCTAATTTCGAATTCTAGTGAAAATAACAGTAATAACAACACAAACATAAGATAAATAAGAATTTATCTCAATCCAGGTTCTTATACGAAATGATGCAGAGTCCCAATGCTAAAGAATAAGAAACCTCTTAAGTACACACTTTGGATAAAACATGAACAAAGAAATCCCCAACTCTAATAAACCCCTAATCAATTATATGAAAGAAAACATGTATAATAAAGTTGATTTAAAAGCAAAAATAGAAATTCATCACAAGTGTTTACTTTGATAAGAATTATATTATTGAAGCAATAGAAAAAGACAAGAAAATGCTCTTAAAGTATTCATTATTCATCCAATCTACCCCTAGGTAATGTTTGTTACGATGCATTCATATCCTTTGAAAAGAAAGAAACCCTAATTATAAAAAAGACCTTTAAACATGGGTCTCCCACCAAAATGACTAAAGCCTAAAACACAAGTATTGGGCTATCCAAAACTATGTTTCTAACTTAAAATAATTAATTAGATAAGAATGAAATTCTTCTTGCACATTCCACCTAACTTGAATAATTATAATGTCATTAGCCCTTATTATCTCTTAAGATTTCATGCCATCTATAATTTGGCCTATGTAAGATTGAAGCGTTTCTTTGAACTTCTTAACTCTTGATCTTATTATTGCTCTCTTTGATAGTATTAGCTCATCTTTGGTTCTACTTATCTTATAAAGTATCACGGTCGTGCTCACGATACAAGGTCTCATAACCAAAGAAGATAACTATTCAATAATTGAAGAGAAATAGAACAATTGATGGTTTTAGAGACAAGCAACGAGATTTACTATGACAGAAGAAAGACATTAAATCAAAGAGCAACGAAATTGAAATTCTTTTAGAATAATATTACGGAACTTAGACCTAAGTGATCGACTCAAAGTTTGTGTCATGGGCAACATACGTGGCTTATCACCAGACGAAGTAGTTGGAGGAGATATCGACAATGAAGACGATAGAAATGGAAGCGACTTAAGGTAAGGTGCCTCAATCACTTGGATGGAGAGGCGACTTGTGATAGGACTCGAACGAGTTGAAATTCTTTGGACTTTGATGAACAGGAGAAGAAGATGAACAACAAATTCTTCAAGGAGAAGAAGAAATGCACCGTTTTATATAATTATGGACCTACTTTTATTTTAAAATAAAAATGCCTCGAGAGTGAGAGAGATGTTTTGTAAATGCTAGAGTTCAACTTGAACATGTCAAAATGTTAAAGTTCAACTCTCTTAATTTTTTACGTGGGTTCTAGTATTAGTGGATCTCAAACATGAAAGAAAAAGCAGTTTTTTTTTAGAATATAAAAGAAAAAAGCCTTAGAATTCCCTATGGAGGCTTAATTAAAAATTATTTTCAAGTGATATTTTAAAGCATCATTATCTTTTTTCTTTTATTTGCCGGCTTAATTTCCGGTTCATACAGAGAGTATCCAGAAGCTTCGTAAAACACATAAGAAAAACCCTACTAAACCCGTAAACAGCTACCCTGTTTCTGGCGTCGCTCTGTTAGGGGGTTTCAACTACTCCTCAGTCATGCACAGGCTGTCAAGGCGTTCCTTTTCTGTTTTCCTCCAAACCGGCAGTTCACGCCACCGGAGCCTGGCTGCTGCCGCTACCTCAGGCACCACTCATGTGAGCTCTCTACTGATGCTAACCGTATTAATGGCTGTGATGTGACCTCAACTTTATGTTTGGATAACTAGCAAGTTCTGTCGTTTATTACTTTGTTGTGGATTTGCGATTCTGATTTAATCTTTGTAGTATGTCTTAAATGCATGCAGTGTTCTTTTGATTTTGAACTGTTAAATCTTTCTGCTGTTTCTTAATGGTTGATGGCTTTTCTGCTCTGGTGGTGAGTTTGTAGAACCAATGTGTGATAACTGCTCTGATGGTGATTGAATTCTACGCAGGCAGTAGATGGTGATGCCAAAATCAGATGCTACTCGGTGTTAACTACTGGGAGAACCATACGCAACACATGTGGCTCTTTGTCTTCATTGCATTTGAATCATAGTTTGTCTTTGGGTAGCCGATACGAATCAACTGCAGCAGAATCTAATACATCGTCTTCTCCTTGTCCTTCAGTGGCTGAGAAATATGAGTATCAAGCAGAGGTCTGTTGCAGACCGTTTGTTAATTTATTCTGATTTTAAGAAATCAAATAACTTTTTATGTAAGTAAGCCTTTCCAATACCCATTTACGTTGTAACAGGTTAGTCGCCTTATGGACCTCATTGTTAATAGCTTGTACAGCAACAAAGAGGTGTTCCTCCGAGAGCTTATCAGGCATGTTCAACTTTATGCTTTTGTTTTAATTTTGAAAATTTAATATTTTAATTTGTAAGTTGATGCCGGAGCACAAGTAAACTTTACCTCCAAGCCATTATATTTGGGTTTACATGATAATTTCATGCATGGAGGTAATGGACTTCAAAGTTTTACAAACAATGCAATATTCGGCTATACATATGTGATTGCAAGTTTTGGATCCGAAACCAAGTGAAGCCTTGTTCGCTAGGCCTGAAATTTTAGGAGCAGTCAAAGGACACGTAAAATTAATCCTCTACTAATTTTCATAATTTTGCGAATTTTCTGCAATTAGTTTTAGTCGTTTACTTGGACACCAACCAGTTGGAAACAATGAATATGACACATTTTTGCCTTTCCAAAATTAGTTTCCTTATTCTTTCATATCTTTAGTATGATTCCATTTTGTCTAGGTTGTTTCCTAATAGGATTAGGAGTTTTCTACTATAAATAGGGATTATAAGGTGTATTTTTGTGTGTGTGATTTAGAAATAAAAGTTCAGACTTTTTCTTCACAAATTCGAAGTTGATTCATTTGTTGTATGTTGGACTTTACACTGTGTGGCTGGTGGTAGCCTTGAGAGCTTTGTCAACAATTGTATTGCTTGGCTTTATCAAATATTGTGTTGTTCTCTCGGTTTTCCCTTCGATTTTCAATATTTTCCATTCATTCAAATTAACCCACTAATGCCCTTTGCTTTTATTCTCCCAAGTTCAATTGGTGTGCCTAGTTTATGCATTAGATTGGTATTAGATCTCAATTATTAGGGTTTTTTTTAAGCCTTAACGTTCCATAATTGAACCTCTATCCTCTAAATTTGAAAGTTTCAAGTTTGATCTTACGAGGTTTGGAACGAATATGGCTGCAAACAATGGTAACAATAACAATGACACCAACGAAAACAATTATGCTCTTTTAGGGGTAACAGATCGACTTTTAGATTGTAAGATTGGTTAGATTTGTGATCAAATTGAAGACATCAACAATCAACCAGGCTATTTGCAATTGCAAGATGCTAAGTGGAGATGTTTTATGCAAGGTAGAACCTAAGAACGATCACGTGAAAGATCCAGACGGACTTATGACGAGTCCGATGAGGAGCAAGAAGAAGAAAAAGAGAAGTACGAACCAGAAGAGGAACAACCAAGGCATCCTAGATGTGGAGGTTACACGTACAAAGATCCCAACTTGAAGTTTGAAATCCTCAACTTTGAAGGTAAGCGTGATCCTGAAGTTGCCTTAGATTGGATCTGTAGAGCTGATCGTATGTTTGAGTATAAAGCCTTTATGGACTAGGAAAGTTTTAATTATGCTATCCTTAAGCTAACGGCCTTCGTAGGAATTTGGTATGATGACATGCAACGTGATGCGTTAAGAAGGCAAGGAAGAAGAATTAAGACCTGGACATGTTTAAAACATGAGATCAAAGCTAAATATGTTCCCGATAATTTTAGGCAAGAGAATTATGTAAAGGCAACAACTTTGAAACAAAATCGCTCTATTAACGAGTATATTAATAAATTTGAGAAGTTAACGATGTTGAGTCGTATCAAGGAGGATCCAGATTAGAAGATGGCTCGATTTTTGGAGGGATTGAGTTTGAAAGTCAAGGATAAGGTGGAATTACAACCTTATTATAACTATAATGAGTTGTGTAAACTTGTTTTGCATGCTGAACAAGAAGTTAATGGAAAACCTGATTGGAGGTCATTTCCACAATGCAGGAATCCTATGATAGGTTCTATTTTTGTCTCTTCGAGTTCTAAAGCTGATTCAAACGAGAAGAAGCAAGATGGGAAAGGAAAAGGCACTTTGAACATGAGATAACTTGATAAGAACAAGAGGCAATGTTTTAAATGTCATGGGTACGAGCATATTCAATATGAATGTCCTACAAACAAAATCATGACAATTCAAGAGTGTCAAGAGATCGATGCTTTGCTTAATGCTTTGTCCATAGAGGAGGGCAAAAAGGAGTTAGATACTGGAGGAGATTACGAGGGAAGAGTGGAGGATATGGTTGAAGGCGATTAGAAAGGATCTAGTGTTATGAAGACTACTCCTTCTCCAAGTGAGTCCCAACATGAGCAATTTTTCCATACAAGATGTAAGGTGCAAGGACAACTATGTAATGTGATCATTGACAATGGTTCTTGTACCAATGTAGCTTCTGCAGTGCTTGTGGATAAGCCAAACTTGTCTACTTCCAAACATTCAAGACCTTGTACAATTTGATGACTTAATAAAGGGATTGATTTGAAGGTGACAAACAAGTGCTTGCTTCCTTTTCAATTGGGAATAAGTATCATGATTAGGTACTTTGTGATGTGATTTTGATGGATGCATGTCATATCTTATTAGGATGTCAATGGCAATATGATCAAAAAGCTCAACATGATGGAGTCTCTAATTGCTACATTGGTGAGAAGGATGGGAGAAGACTTACGGTTGCGCCTTTATCTCCTTCTAGAGTACGTGAACTGAACATGGAGCAATCTAAAAGGGAGAATCTGATTGTTGGGAATAGTGGGATTATTTGAGAATTTGCTGAATTGCAAGTAGTATATGCATTAGTTTCGAAGGAGGTCCATGACAATCTAGTTGATTCTTACCCACTGAAACTCAAGCCCCTTCTGGATGAGTATGCTGATATGTTCCCCAATGATTTGCCTTGCGGTTGGCCTCCCATTAGAGGGATCAAGCATCAATTAGACTTGACTCTGGGTACACGTTTGCCTAACAAGCCCACATGTAGGTGTAATCTAGAAGAATCGAAGGAGCTTCAATGACAAATTAATGAGCTTATAGAGTGTGGATATGTGCGTGAAAGCATGTCACCATGTGTTGTACCAGCTCTTCTTGTGTCAAAAAAAGATGGTTTGTGGCGGATGTGTATTGATAGTTGTGCAGTGAACAATATTATCATCAAATATGGCTTTCTCATACCTCGTCTAGATGACATGTTGGATGAACTCCATAGTGCTCAAGTGTTTTCGAAGATAAACTTAAGGAGTGGTTACCACCAGATTTGAATGAGAGAAGGTGATGAGTGGAAGACCGCATTCAAGACTAAGTATGGCTTGTACGAATGGTTAGTAATGCCCTTTGGTCTCACTAATGCTCCGAGCACATTCATGCGACTTATGAATGAGGTATTGTGCCCCTTCCTTCGCAAACTTATTGTTGTGTACTTGGATGATATGCTGGTTTATAGTAAGAGTAATGAGGAGCATATGTTGTGACGTGTTGAGAAAGGAGAAGTTATATGGGAAGATTGAGAACTGCACTTTCATGGTAGATAGTGCCATATTCCTTAAGTTGTGTCTAAGGATGGTATTTCTATTGATAACTCAAAAATTGATGTAATTAAATCATGGCCAACTCCTAAATTTGTTAGTGAAGTGCGCAGTTTCATGGATTGGCTTCTTTTTATTGGAAATTTGTGAAGAACTTTAGTTCTATTGTGGCACGAATTACCGAAAGTATGAAGAAAGGGAAATTCGAAAGGAGTGATTATGTACAAAAGGCGTTTGAATTGATTAAAGGGAAGTTGTGTTCTACTCTTATACTAGCTCTTCCTAATTTTAACGAGCTATTTGAAGTAGAATGTGATGCTAGTGGAGTCAAAATTGGGGCTGTACTTGTTCAACAAAAACGTCTTATTGCTTATTTTAGTGAGAAACTTAATGGATCTAAACTAAATTACTCTACTTATGATAAAGAGTTATATGCGATCATTGGGGATCTTAGTCATTGGAGTCATTATTTGTGACCTAAGCCTTTCGTGTTGCATAGTGACCATGAAGCATTAAGGCATATTAATGGTCAACAAAAACTTAATCCACGTCATACTAAGTGGGTTAAGTTTCTACAATCCTTTCCTTTCTCATTGAAGTACATGGATGGACGCTCTAATGTCATAGTTGATGTGTTGTCAAGGAGGTATTCTATGCTTGCAATACTTAATTCAAGGCTCATTGGCTTTGAAATCATCAAGAATTCTTATGTAGGGGATGAATACTTTGTTGAATTATTTGAATTTTGCAAAAAAGGTCTACATGATCAGTTTGTAATTCAGGATGGTTTTCTCTTCAAAGGGAATAAATTGTGTGTTTCCAAGGGCTCTTCTTGTGATTTATTGATTCACGAAACACATGATGGTGGTTTTGCTGGTCATTTTGGTATTCAGAAGACTTATGAAATTCTTCAAGAACACTTCTATTGGCCTCATATGCTTGGCAATGTGAAATCTATTGTTAATCAGTGTGGTCCTTGCCAAAGAGCAAAGAGTACATTCACCAAGGACTTTACATACCTCTTCTTGTTCCAAAACGACTATGGAGGATATTAGTATGGATTTCATTGTTGGATTACCTCACACACAGTAGGGTAAGGATTCAATTATGGTCATTGTAGATCGTTTCTCAAAAATGGCACACTTTGTTGCATGTCATAAGACTAATGATGCTTCTCATATTGCTGATTTGTAATTTAAAGAGATCATTCGTCTTCATGGGGTACAAAGAAGCATTATTTCTTATCAAGATTAGAAGTTTTTGAGTCAATTTTGGCAGACATTGTGGAAATTACTTAGATAAAGTTGTTATTTAGCTCTACGCACCATCCGCCAACCGATGGCCGAACCGAAGATACAAATTGCACTCTTGGTGCCTTGCTTTGTGGATTGTTGAGTAAAACCACCAAAGATTGGGATTTAAAACTTACCCATGTTGAATTTACCTATAATAGATCTTCAACTCGTGCTACTGGAATATCTCCTTTTGAAGTTGTTTATGGCGTTAATATTTGGATCCCTGTGGATTTACTTCCTATTTCAAAGAAAGACTTGGTGAGTATAGATGCAAAGGCCAAGGCAGAGACAATGAAGAAGCTTCATGAGTAGATTCGCCCAAAGTAGAGAAGATTAGTGAGAGTTACAAGGTCCATGCTAATCGTTTTCGCAAGCAACCAAGCTTCTAGCCTAGTAATCTGGTTTGGATTCTTCTTTGCAAGGAAAGATTTCCAAGCAAAAGGAAGAATAAGCTTATGCCTTGTGCTGATGGACCATTCAAAATGCTTGAACGAATTGGGGAGAGTGCATACAAGATTGATCGTCCACAAGATTATGCAGTTTCTACTACATTCAATGTTGGTGTTGTCTCCTTACTTGAACGACGAAGATTTGAGGGCAAAGAGTAGATTTGGGGAAGTGTTTTCTCTATTCTGAAGAATTAATACCAAAGAGTGGATGAGCCAAGCAGGGGGAAAAAGTCCACAATTGCTATGGAGGACGTTGAAGCATTGCTATAATGTAAGTCTTGACCCAAAGAGATACCGAAGACCTACTTAAGACCTTAACTGTAGCTAGCACAGGCACCAAAAGATCTCATTTCTACTGAGTATTGAAACAAAGATGTTTTTTTTTTTAATTAACAGATTTCATTATATAAATATATATACAGTCTAGAGTACAAAAAGTCTAGGATTATCCAAAAGATCTAGGTTATAGAGAGTTATAGTTCCTAGAAACCATCTACATCTTGAAACCAAAGGGACACTTGTGAGACCACTTAATCTAGTATTACTCCAATCCCCAGCTGCTCTTCATGCTGCTTGTCAGATTTGTAGCTATTCCTCTTACTAACATGGCCAATCTGCAATGGAGGAAAATGTCCTGAAAAACCAACTCACTGCTTCTACTTTCTTGTTTGAAAACCCTGCAGTTACGTTTTTCCCATATGTGGTACACCAAGGCTACCCAACGTAACTTGATTGCTTTGAAATCAGTTGCATTATGTGCTCTAAGTTTCCCCAGCCAGGTGATAGTTTCACTCCAAGAATCCATTGGTCTATCCATGTTGAGAATAAGCTGCATTTTACCCCAAACTTGTCTAGTAAACTTGCATCTAATCATTAGGTGTTCTAGATTTTCCAGTTCATTATTACATAACTCACATTTCAAAGTGTTAATGGAGAACTTGATCTTATCTCTAATAAGCAACTTCCATTTCTCCCATCCATAAGCTGAATGAGTGAGTTGGATTGATGCCACTATCCCATATTAAGGCTGCCCTCTCTTGCCTTATACACAGTGTTGTTTGTAATAGTATTCTTTTGTGCTAAACTTCCTTAAGGTATCTGCTAGCCACTGAATTTCATCTTGCTCTTCTTCTTGGCATCTTGGCAACTCTTCCATTATGAGGCTAACACTTCTATTATTATGGAAGGGCCATATCCACTAATTATTATTAATTAACATGCTTGCTTTAGTTTCTGGATTCACCACCAACTTTAAGGGTTGTACCCCCTCCACCTTATATAGGGGACTTTTACGATGCCAATTATTATACCAAAACGATGTGCTTTCTCCATTCCCAATCCTGTGGAACACCTGATTTTGGCTATTAAGAAAAGGGAAACCTTCCTTTTTTGGCATATTAGGAATGCATCGTTAGCCCCTTTTCATTTTGTTAATTCCATGTGATATATTCCATCAACTCACTCACGGTGATTTTTAATGGGGACAAACAATGGGTTATATTTAATATAAAGTGAAATTTCAGGTATCAAAAGTGTTAAAAAAGGATGTTCGAGTTAGTTTTATTTTTTTCAAAATGATGAATAAAAATATTAATTTTCTCTTTTAATTTCATCTACTCTTAGAATATTTTTGGTGATCTTTTACATGCAAAACTATCTGCTTATATTCTTTTCTTGTAGTTATAAATAAAATGTACCATCTAATGGATGGTCCATTCAATTTCTTATGAATTTTTGGAATTATAACCTTGTGTAAAGACTGAGCATGTTTTTGCTAAAATGTCTTAATTGATAAAAATAGAAAACACAGTTCAGTAGATAATAATCTTCCAATAATTGTTCGTCCAAGTCAAACTTAAACTACATCAAATATGTAGCAATGAATTTTCACATCCTTCTCTCTCGTTCTTGCTCTCTCCACATAAATAGATGAAAAAAGGACAAGCTAACCTTCCATGGTGTGTTAATTTTGTTTCTGTAGCAATGCAAGTGATGCCTTGGACAAACTAAGATTTCTTGGTGTCACCAATTCTGAGCTCCTGAAGGAGGCAATTGATTTTGACATTCGTATTCAAGCTGACAAGGATAATGGAATTATAAATATCATGTAAGCTTGTTGAACTCCTTAAACAGCTGGTTCTCAATCTTTGTTTTTATTAATCATTCTCACATACTTGTTCTTTTACAGTGACTCTGGCATTGGTATGACACGACAAGAGCTTATTGATTGTCTTGGAACTATTGCCCAAAGTGGAACTGCTAAGTTTTTAAAGGCGATAAAGGTCATACTCTTCGATAAACACCAATGTCATGCTCTCCTTTTTATTATTCTTCTACCCAATGTTTTCTTGTGATTAAAATTGTCTGATAGTTTTAAAGAAAATGCTGACAGGATAGCAAAGATGCTAGTGGGGATAGCAATTTAATTGGTCAATTTGGTGTGGGATTTTATTCAGCTTTCCTTGTTGCAGATAGGGTATAACACTATACTTAAACTTATTTACCTTTTCATCTTCATGATATAATCGGCCTTGAATATTAAAGTCACCAATTTGGTTTGGTAATTGATCTTGTTATGCACTAGGTTGTTGTCTCTACAAAAAGTCCTAAATCTGATAAGCAGTATGTATGGGAAGGAGAAGCTAATGCAAGTTCCTATATGATACGAGAAGAGACAGATCCTGAGAAGCTTATCTCTAGAGGAACCCGCCTTACATTGTATCTTAAGGTTTAGACTTTTGTTTCCTTTCCAACTTATAATTTTATGAAGTAGCCTATTCTACTTTCCAACTTAAATGTTAGTTTCTTGACTTCTTGTCTATTTTCAGCATGATAGTAAAGGTTTTGCAGACCCTGAGCGGATTCAAAAGCTAGTGAAGAACTATTCGCAGTTTGTTTCATTCCCAATTTACATTTGGCAGGAAAAAGGATACACAAAAGAGGTAGAACTTCCTTGGTATCTCTCGTTTCAAATATGTTGTTCAATCTTTATGCTTGGTGCAATTATTGTATTCCTGGGATCACAATTTTTTTACCTATGCAGTGTTTGTTCATCCTTTATTCTCTGTTTAATATCAGGTTGAGGTTGACGAGGATCCAACTGAGGCTAAAAAGGATGAACAAGATGGCACAGCACAGGTATCACAGACATCATTTCCATGGTTCTTCATAAATTATAGCAATGGCGCTTGTCTATGACTATCTTACTCTAATGCATTTTAACAGAAAAAGAAGAAAACAAAAACTGTTGTGGAGAGATACTGGGACTGGGAACTTGCTAATGAGACTCAACCAATATGGGTGAGTCAAAATAGCTCAACGTTTGGTTTGTTATGTTATTTGTTTTAATGCCATCAGGAAGGTTCTGAGTTATCTTTTTCGTATTTGCAGCTTCGTAACCCTAAGGATGTCTCCACAGAGGAATACAATGAATTTTACAAATTAACCTTCAATGAATACCTTGATCCTTTAGCATCTTCTCATTTCACTACTGAGGTAGAACCTATGCAGATTCTATTGGCTATAGAGGATCTCTTTATATACATTAGTATTTGATTTGTCAGTCTTGTTTGATTGATGTAAATCTCCTCAATCTGTAAGATTTTAATATCTGAGCTGATGAAGGCTGGTGTTGCAGGGTGAAGTCGAATTCAGGTCTATACTTTATATCCCGGCTATTCCTTCCACAGGCAAGGATGATATTGTGAACCCAAAAACTAAAAATATTAGGCTTTATGTCAAAAGAGTCTTCATTTCAGATGATTTTGATGGAGAACTGGTGAGGAGAAATTTGTTGCCTAATATCTTATAGCACTTTGTGTGGGGTTGTTCATACTGATTCTTTTCACTTCTTGTGTTAGTTCCCACGATATCTAAGTTTTGTGAAAGGTGTTGTGGACTCAAATGATCTTCCTCTCAATGTCTCGAGAGAAATTCTTCAAGAAAGTCGAATTGTATGTATCTCCCACGTGTTAGTTTCCTAAAGCTTTACAAGAATTCTGTTACTAATTTTGTGATGACTGATCATGTTTATCTTCTGCTGTATTGTCCTTGAAGGTTCGAATCATGAGAAAGCGTCTTGTTCGGAAGGCTTTTGATATGATTTTGGGAATATCGATGAGCGAGAATAGAGAAGTATATGTTCTTTTTCATCCTTTATCGTGGACCTTTGATTCTGTGGTTTCTTATTCTTTCTCTCCAAGTTTTCTTTCTTATCCCTCTCTCTTCAAGTGCCCCACTGTCCAAGAAAAAAGGAAAATTGAAAAAAGTGTGGACTTGTTCTTAGCATTGTGACAACTTAAATTTGTCAGGATTCTTATTAGCCTCCTGCAATGTTCGCGAGGAAATTTTGATTCCATTGTGATCTAGAATCATTACTCCCTACTCGTTAAACACATGAAATCAAGTTTAGGCTTTGTCCTTTTTATTTAAATGCACCCTTTGTCTTCCTCTTTTCTTATTGCAGGATTATGAGAAGTTCTGGGAAAATTTTGGCAAACACTTGAAACTGGGTTGCATTGAGGATCGTGAAAACCACAAGAGACTTGCACCATTACTTAGATTCTTCTCTTCCCAAAGCGAAGAAGAGATGATCAGCCTGGATGAGTATGTAGAGAACATGAAACCAGAGCAGAAGGATATCTATTACATTGCATCTGACAGTCTGACCAGTGCCAAAAACACACCTTTCTTGGAGAGACTTCTTGAGAAGGATCTTGAAGTGTGTGCTTGTATTTTCGAAAGTACAATTTTCAGTTGATCAAATTGCATTGTGTGCTAATCTACCATGGCTGTTCTATTGGTATTTATATAGGTGCTGTTTTTAGTTGATCCCATTGATGAGGTTGCCATCCAGAATCTCAAAGAATACAAAGAGAAGAAGTTTGTTGACATCAGTAAGGAAGATTTGGATTTAGGTTAGTTTTTGACGACTTTGTTAGTGGAAATTTCTGCCTTGTACGTCCTCTATTTCTCACTTACTTCATATTGTTATGATACATTCGCTGTTACCATCTAAAGTTTGACATGAATAATCATATTTGGCCTCCTCACTTACGTTAGCTATCTAGCTCCAAAATTGTAATGAAACTGTTTTTTGCTATTGAGTTTGAGTTGGTAGAATTTTTATATTTGAACCCCTTTTATGGAGTTTGAAACTTAAGTTAAATGGTTTAGGGCCTGCCTGGCACATGATCGCAGTCTGCTGTGTTCTGTTCTAACAGTCTATCAATTCTATGCTCTTTGATTTTAAAACGTACGAGTAAATGGAGTAATATGTTCACGGGATAACTAAGATGAGGAATCCAGTACACCTACCAGGCCTGGTGCCTTTCTCATCTATTTCTGGCCAGTTGGTTTTGATAATTTGACCTTTTCAGGTGATGCTAATGAGGAAAAGGACAAGGTGATGAAACAGGAATTTGGCCAAACTTGTGACTGGATTAAGAAACGTCTTGGCGATAAAGTTGCAAGCGTGCAAATCTCAAATCGCCTGAGCTCATCACCATGTGTTCTTGTATCTGGCAAATTTGGTTGGTCTGCCAATATGGAGAGGTAAAGTGTCCTCGATGCCTATGAAGGTATCAGCATCTCTCTGAGATGTACACATAAATGACCCTCACCTTATTGTAGGCTGATGAAGGCACAAACTGTTGGTGACGTGTCTAGCTTGGAGTTCATGAGAGGCAGAAGGGTCTTCGAGATCAATCCTGAGCATGCAATCATTAAGAACTTAAATGTATGCTGCTGTAATCACTGCATAACTCCCTCTCACTTCCCTCCTCTCATCTGTTTCTTCTCACCCCTATATGTGCACACAACTGTGAACCATCTAAAGTATGGTTAACATGCAAGTAGTCCAATAGGTGAATTGCTTTTGATATTGTCTGCAGGATGCATATAGGAGTAATCCAGACGATGAAGATGCTCTGAGAGCTGTTGATCTTCTCTATGATGCAGCACTTGTCTCCAGTGGATTCACGGTGAGTTTGTCCTAATTGCCTGACTATAACAAGAAATTGAGATAATAACTTGTTGATTGCCTCGTGGAATATTTTGTTAAGCATAACATTTTGCGGGCTGCCATTATTTATGAGCTTTTAAAATTTTGCAGCCTGAGAATCCAGCACAACTTGGTGGAAAGATATATGAGATGATGGGCATGGCTCTGTCAGGGAAATGGTCAGGTCCTACTGCCAGTATTCAGCATTCTGTATCTTCTCTACCTAGGGTCTCAGAAACATTAGAAGCTGAGGTTGTTGAACCGGTTGAAGCTGATACTCAGAAATGAAGAGTTAGAGCGTAGAAATATTATACCCCAAAATATACAGGCATCCAGTTCCATTCTGGTGTTGGATGATGATGGCTGAGTTACTATTTAGAATATGTTGAGCCCTACTTTATTATAGTCATGTTGTGTGAGAGTCTGAAATTATTGGTCCCGTCCTTATTTCAATTCAGAAACATTTCTTGATTTATATGACCCCAAGTCGGGCAAAATAATAATCTACCATCTATGAAAACCAAAAGCTACAATATGCTTAAGATTATTAGGACAATACTGTTACGAACGCTTGTGAAGAGCAAACAAGAGACAGTCGACGACTTGCTACAACCCACAACAGATAGACTAAAACATGCAGCATGTATAACTGCCTTAATGAACTATCTAGAATAAAACACGTGTCGTAAACTCTTTAAGGATCTATTTAATAGTCGTTGTAACGACAGAACGTGATATCGAAAGCATTAGGCGATACGAATCTTCTTTTCGTGTTTATGTGAATTCTATACGTCATTAAAATAATGTAATAGCTGGTATCAGAGTAGAAAGTACCGAGGAATGATGAAGTGAGACGGTTAGAGGAGGGAATGAAAATTTGCTGGAAGCGCAGATGAGGAATGAGAAGGAAATCGTCGAAATGAAATCTATGTTCCAATAGCTAACAAGGAAAATGTTGAAGCAACATCAAGACATTCTAGAGACTCGAACAACTACACCATTCCTACTCGATTCAGTAAACTAGATTTTTTGACATTCGACAGTATGGAGTTGAGAGGTCGGATATATCGCTGTGAGCAGTTTTCTGTCATTGATTGTACCCCAGATGAATTAAAGGTTAGAGTGGAGTCGTTAAACGTGGAAGAAATGGCTTTGGAATGGGTCCAGTTGATGGCGAGAAATATGATAAATGGCGAGACGATAAGATGGGAGGAGTTTATAGCTACTTTTAAGACAGATTCGACAGAAGAAATTTTTGAGGACTCTGTTATGCCTAAAAAATTCTAAAAAGACATAGCATACAGGTAGTTGTAGTTGATGATTTAAGGTCATCTTTCACAAAAGTGAAATTGTTCAACTTAAATTAAGTTTGAATTAAAAATAAAAATTACAACAATGCATTTCTAAATATTTTATCCCAAATTTTGAGTGAAAGCTTTTAAGGAAAATTAAAAATTAAATAGAAAAGTAGACAGAACCAATTGAGAGCAAAGACAAATAGATCAATAAGTGAAAAAACTCTTGAGAATTAATTTCACTAATTTAATCTCCTATGCATGATTAAGGGAAAATATTGGATTGTTGTCTTACTAAAATTAATAGTTATGTTCTAAATCGATTCGAATAATGAACTAGTCTAACTTTCGGGTTCAACAAATTATTATCTAAATTAATTATGAAAACCGACTAACAATTACCACTTAAGTTAATATATTTCTAGTTTTTAACCTAAGTATCCATAGTTTTTCGATTCGTATTAAACCTCATCTCTCGAATCTTCATTTAATACTGAAATGATGTAAGGTTTGGTCATTCTGTTACATCCATTCAGTTCAAAAACTATAGTAATAAATAAGAAAACAGATCCGTAAACCAATCGTGCATATTCAACTAAATAGCTACATTAATTATCAAGAAAAGAGACCAGCCTATCATAGATATCACAACATTCATCATCATTAAACAATTTCATTCCATGTTACTATCAACAAAAGTACTAAAGCAATAATAAAATGGTGAATACCGAATGACTATCAAAAGAAAACAAATAACAGTCGGCTAAACTAATAAGAGTATAAGTCAGTTAATAACAAAAAATAAAATGAAAGACACAAAGCAATAAATGTGGAGCAGAATAGGCAAACAAATCATCGGATGAAGAGTTATGGAGATCTCCAGTTCCTCTCAAGCTTCCAACTTTAGCTCTCATTTTGCTTTAGCTTTTCACCTAGACGAATGTTCACTCAGGTTGAATGGAATTCAGCTCCAGCTTGCTTTCGACCTCTCCCAAGCTTCTACTTCTCTGCTGTTTTACTCTTTTTCCCTACACACTTTGTTTCCTTTCTCTTTTTTTCTCTTCTCTGTCTATCTTTCTGTTACTCCTGAATGAGTCTGTAATGTCCTCAGTGAAAGATGTACTTGTAGGGTTTTTGTTTATAGCTCTCGCCCCTCTTTTTCTGCATCCTTCCTCTTTTATTTATAACTCAACTCTAAGTTTAGGGTTGTAAGGTTGTTACATCGTCAACCCTACACGTGTCAGACTCAAAGTTAGTATCAAAGAATTTGCACGGAGTTGAATAGTTAAGTCCCCGTGATTAGTCATGCACGGTGGTCACATATCAAGTCACCACAGTGACTAACATTTTAATTTAATTTAATTTAATGTTAGTCAAGCTACCTTTAAGGTGGTGACTTATCACCACCGTGAGGTAGTGACACTTGTCACCACTTTTCTTTTCTTTTTCTTTTTTAATTTTTTAATTTCTCTTTTCATGCAAAATTCACAAAATAATCCAATTAATATTGATGCAATATTCACACTATTTTCACTCAATTTATTTCACATTTAGATTAAAACAAGAGGATTTGTAACCAAAATCAAAATATGAAGGAAATTAAAAACAATAGAAACTAGACACAACAAGTCCGTCATACTTAAACTATGCTTGTCCTCAAGCATAATAAAAAACACTAGACTATAAAAGAACAAACAATAGAAACAACAATTTTCGCAAATAATAGTCAAAGATATCAATGATTATTCCAATAAACACAATATAAGAACTTGAAACTCATAATACTCCATGAATAAGCAATTCTTCACACATTTAGCCAAAGTCAGCAAGCACTTCAATTCAAAGAACTATCAACAAGTGTGATAAACACTCACTTTACTCTCTATCGTTTGAAGCATTTAAATGTAGTAAGTATTCACTCATTGTTCATTTCATGTAAGGTATCTAACATAGGCTTGCTTACAAATCCAATCTCTACCATTCATATCAAATACAAACATCAATCCGAAGGTCTTTATTTCGGTTGTAATGGGGTCAGGTAAGGGTAGGAAAAAGGAAAATCATGGTTTAAAACCATAGAGCTAATTGAACATTCAAATTAACTCAAAAAAATGACAAATAAAACACTCAAAATTTCCCCCTCACATAATAAAGTTAGCAGCCCCCATTTTTACTTCTCTCATCTTCTTTCATTTTCTGATCTTATTCTCTTTCCTTTGTTTCTTGCCAATTCATTTTTTCTTTTCCATTCGATTTTTCTTTTCTTTTTCTTCTTTTCTCTTTTTTTTCTTTTTTAATGATTTATTTATCCATTTTAAAAAAGGAAATTAATAGAAGAAAAATACAGAGGAGAGAAAATTACTATAACCATACCCATCCTTAACTCAAAAGCCAACTATAAGCTATGATTCTCCTACACTTATTCCCTAAACCTAATTATACTTTTTAAATACTCAACTTGCTCTTATGATAGGTGTAAAGAAATGGATAAACAATCAAGGTCAAGACTTATATTTTGGGTTTCAAGAAAGAAAAATGTTTCATTTAAGCTCAAGGGGGCTCACAAAGGGTGAAATTATGGTTGCTTTTTAAGCTAACGAGGTAAATCTTAATTGCCTTTATCATTTCAATGTTTGCGTAAGGTTGTGTGATCTTAACTAGAATTTGCAAGCAAGTTCGATAGTTCCTTAATCATGAAACAACACTCTCAACAAAGAATACTCGAAATTGGTGTTTAATATTTCAAAAAGGCTCAAATTCTTAACAAATAAAAAGTGTCATTAATCGAAATCCAGGAATACTCGAAATTGGTGTATGCTCACTCACTCATATTATGCATTTCTAATCCTAATTGAGTTCATTTAATGATCATGCATATCTAAATAATAAATGGGAAAACAAACACACAATACACAATTAATACTCCCCCTATACTTAAACATCACATTATTCCTAATGTGACAAAAAAGTAAAAGAGGGGTCTAGGATAAAAGACAAAAATTAACATGAATGAGAACAAACATTAAAGACTAAAAGAAATTAAACTGCTTGCAGTACGAAAAATAAAATGAACAGGGAAAGAAATACGATATGAAAGTGTGGTGGCAGCTGCATCGATGTGGTGTAGAGCGTGAAAATAAGCATGGCATCTGAAGTTGAGGAGTGGGGACAACTGTGAGGAAGACAAATAAAAGAGATTGAAAAGAAGGCCTGTGCACATAAAGCAAATAGATTAAGTTGAGTTTCACTAAAAGAAATTACAAACAACTAAATTGAAAGACAAAACAAAATGATATAGGTTGCCTCCCATTTAACACTTCTTTAATGTCTTTTAGCTGGACATCTTAAATAGTCATTCTTGAAATGGATCACTCAAACTGATAGATTTTATAGTCTTCTTTTCAATTGCTCTTTCCAAATATGGTTTCACCCGATGACCATTCACCTTAAATATTTCTTTTGTTGGCGGGTTTTTTCAATTACGCTACTCCATAGGGAAAGACCTTGATTACTTCAAATGGTCCATTCCATCTTGATTTCAACTTACCTAGAAACAAATGCAACTGAGAATTATATAGCAGAACTTTTATTTCAGGTGCGAGGAAATTACCTAAAAGACTCTTATCAAGAAAGCGTTTCGTTCTTTCCTTGTAAACTTTGGAATTCTCGTAAGCCTCACTCTGGAGTTTATCCAATTCTGAAATTTGAAGCAAATGCTTCCATCCTCCATCATCCAGATTTAGGTTCACCATCTTAATTGCCCACAATGCCTTATGCTTAACCTCAATCGGTAAAGACAGTACTTTATGAAAACGAGTCAATAAGGGCCCATTCCTAAGATAGTTTTGTAAGCCGTGCGATATACCTATAGTGCATTATTTAGTGTTGTTGACCAATCCTTCTATGATGGGCGCACAATCTTCTCCAAAATCTCCTTAATCTATTTGTTACTTGTTTCCACATGTCTAGAAGTTTGTGGATGGTACGGAGTCGCCACCTTATGAGTTATGTCATATTTCTTCATAAGCTTCTCAAAAAGCTTATTGTAGAAATGACTTCCTCCATCGCTTATGATTATGTGTGGAATCCCGAACCTACTAAAAATATTTTCCTTCACAAATTTAAAAACAATATTAGCATCATTAGTTTGGGTGGGTATTGCTTCTACACATTTAGAAAAGTAATCAACAATAATAAGTATACATTTAAATCCATAAGATTTAGAAAACAGACTCATAAAATCAATACCCCAAACATCGAATAATTCAACAGTCAAAGGGTTAGTTAGGGGCATTTCATTTCTTCTACTTATATTTCCAGTTCGTTGGCATTTTTCACATTTCAAGCAGAGAAATGAGCATCTTTAAACAAGGTAGGCTAATACAAACTACTTTGAAGAATTTTAGAAGCAGTTTTCCTCCCTCCGAAATGGCCTACACAGTGGAGTTCATGACAAAAGGTCAAGACAATTACCTGCTCATCCTCTAGAACGCACCTCTGAATGATTTCATTCTTACAGATTCGATAGAGGTATGGATCATCCCAAAATTAGTACTTGCTTAAATGAAGGAATATTTTCCTTTCCTGAGAAGTCATATTAGGTCTCAAAATGTCACATGCAAGATAATTCATGTAGTCAGCATACTAAGGCACTTTACTCGCAAAAAATAACTGCTCATCAAGAAAGTTCTCAACAATTGCATAATTCTTTTGTTGTTTAAAAATTTACAAGTTAGGAATTATTCTAGACAAATGACCCGCGACAACATTATCACTCCCTCTTTTATCTTTTATTTCCACATCAAACTCTTATAACAACAAAATCCATCTAACTAACTGTGGTTTTACATGCGTTTTGATCAAAAGATATCTAAGAGTTGCATGATCAGAATGGATTATGATATTTGACCTTAATAAATAAGGACTAAATTTTTCCAATGAAAAAATCACAGCCAACAATCCTTTCTCAATGGTTGTGTAATTTAGTTATGCATCACTCAAAGTTAAACTAGCATAATAAATCATTTCGTAACTTTTTGGCCCAAAATAGCTGCCACAGTAAAATCAGAAGCATCACACATAATGTCAAAAGGTAAAGACCAATCAAGAGCCACAATAATTAGTGCAGAGATAAATTTTTCTTTAAGAACATTAAAGGCATTAAGGCATTCCTCAATAAAATCAAATGGACATCTTTTGCTAATTGTTTGCATAAAGGACAACTTATCTTAGGAAAATCTTTAATAAACCTCCTATAAAATTTAGCATATCTTAGAAAACTTTTAATACCCTTAATAGAAGTGGGTGGCAGAAGCTTTTTTATAACTTTAATTTTAGCCTTATCAACCTCAATTCCCCTTTTTGATACAACATGACCTAGAACTATTCCTTGTTTCACCATAAAATGACTCTTTTCCTAACTTAAAGTCAAGTTGCATTCAATACATCTTTCAAGCACATGAGTCAACTTATTTAGGCAATCATCAAAAGAGGTACCAAAGATTAAGAAATCATCCATAAATACCTCGATAAAAGTCTTCGATCATGGATGAGAAAATAGAAAACATGTACCTTTGAAATGTTGCAAGTGCATTACAAAGCTTGAATGACATCCTCCTGAAGGCTAATGTCCCAAATGGACAAATGAATGTCGTTTTTGCTTGGTCCTCGGGAGTAATCAGTATCTAGTAATAACCTGAAAGACTAACAAGAAAACATTAAAACTCATGTCTAGAAAGTTTATCTAACATTTAATCAATAAAAGGGAGACGAAAATGGTCCTTTTTGGTCGCCACATTCAGTTTCTTGTAATCAATACACATTCTTCATCCAGTAGTGGTCCTAGTAGGTACTAACTCATTCTTATCATTTCGAACAATAGTAATGCCTGATTTTTTTGGAACCACGTGCACTGGGCTCAGTCACTCACTATCCACAATTAGATAAATCGCTCCATCAGTAAGTTATTTCAAAACTTCCTTCATAACTACCTCCCATACATTAGGATTAAGTCTTCTTTGGGTCTCTTTCATTGGTTTAGCCCCCTCTTCTAGGATAATCCTATGCATGCACATGGAGGAACTAATCCCCTTAATGTCACTCAAACTCCATCCTATGGCCTTTTTCAATCTTTTCATCTCACTCAGAGTTTTTTCTTCTTGATTAATTTCAATCTTTTCATCTCACTCAGAGTTTTTTCTTCTTGATTAACATCCAAAGTAGGGTAAGAATGGCTGAATATGTTTCCCCTTCACCTAAAAACACATACTTCAAATTTTTAGGCAATTCTTTCGACTCTACTTTTGGTGAGGTTGCATTATTCTCTTCATTGGAGGTTGTCTCTAAGAATTTTCCAAACTTTGCTTCTGCAACACTGTCTAACAATTGGCAGCACTCGTCAAACTCTTCAACCAAGTCTAACTCCTTTGTTTCTTCCTCCTACAAGGCAAAATCAAAATCAACAGCGTTAATCTGATCAACAAGAGAACACTCCTCATAAACAACAGTAGTAGGGATAGGTTTAACATTAAAGATTGAAAAAACTACTGTTTCTCCTAAGACAGTCATGGTAAATTTCTCATTTTTCACATCAATCAAAATGTTAGTGGTGCCCATAAAAGGTCTCCCAAGGAGTATGGTGTGCTCCGTCTGTTGTTCCTTTATTTCCCCATATCTAAAACCACAAAGTCAACGGGTACAATCAATCCTTGAACCTTCACTAACACATCTTCTATTATTCCTTTCAGATAATGAACTGACCTGTCAGCTAATTGCAAGCAAAATTTAGTAGGCCTTAATTATCTTAGATCCAATTTCACATAAATAGAATGAGGCATTAGATTTATACTTGCTCTTAGGTTAAGTATACCCTTAACCTCCTCACCATTACCCATTGATACCTTCACGATGAAACTCCCTGGATCTTTCAATTTGGGGGGTAACTATTGCTGAAGGGCTGCATTTGCTATTGCAAAAACTATCACACTTTTATGTGGTGCAAACTTCTGCTTTTTTGGTGCTAAGTTCCTTGAAGAACTTCACATAAGCTGGAATGTTCTTGATCACATCTAACAATGACATATTAATATTAACTTTAGAAAGCATGCTATAGAGATTAGAAAATTGTTCACCTTGTTTTGAGTCTTTAAGGCGACTTGGATATAGAATTGGCAGCGTATAAGGATCAGTTGCCCTATGCAGTCTTGGTCCTTCATCACTCTTGGATGCATGCTCGAGGTTTTAACCTCCCTAAACATTCCTTGAAGAGTCGTTCCCATTGCTTTCCTCATTTTTCCCATCTTTTCCTTTGACGAGGTTCTCCTCTTCTTAATTACCTACATCAAACATGTCAGAAGGAATCTAAAGATGAATATCAATCACCTTACCACTTCTTAGAATCGTAACAGCCTTGGTTTTTTCGGGTTGACTGGGTAGGTTTCCTTTTTTATTGCCTTGCAATTGAGTAGCGAGTTGGCCCATTTGAGTCTCAACCCTCTTTACTCTTGTTGTTCATCTCTTGAGTCTGAGCAGTCGCTTGAGTAAACGCATTTAGGCTTTTCTCAAAAGAAGGCTTTCTCGGTATGTTCTAACTTAAAGATTGCCCTTGGAACTGATTCTGCCTTTGAAAATTCTAATATAGTGGTTGGGGCTACACTGGTGGGTTGCTAGACTTCAAAGAAAAATTAAGGTGGTTTTTCTAACAAGGGTTGTAGGTGTTTGAATATGGGTCATTCCGCACACTCGGTTGAAAACTATTAAGTGAATTTGCTTGTTCTTCCTCACCTACACAAGATTCAAAAGAATACGAACAAACATTAGCCCCATGACCAAAAGTTCCACATACACCACATACCTTATGACTCGGATTGTCTTAAGATTGTCTCATGGTTAGCATTTTCCCATGCTTTATGATCTCTTCCAATTACATAGCCATTTCTTAATTTGAGCCCACTTCATGAACTCTAACTCTTCTCCCTCTTGATCATAGGTTTCGATATGACAAATTTTTAATATTTTTAAACCTCGATATTCTATAAGTGCACAGATCGTTCACGTAGTACCTAAGGTGTCGATCCTATAAAGAGGAATAATCTAATCTTAAAATCTAAGGTTGAACTAAATTCTAAATAATTCAAATAAACAAAACTAAATAAGAAACTAATTCAATCACATAAATAATTCCAATTATCAAATCCAAAAATATAAATACAATCGCAATTGCTCACCCAATCACAAAACAACCTAAAAAACTACCAATTGAGAGAAAAGGGATGTTTATCTGACTTTAATGAAAACCTAATTGAATGTGAATTTATCGAATTACCGATTCTAGACAGTCCTGTGGTTGATTACTCTCTCTTGAGTTATCATATTATGAGAAGTTGCAATCTCTCGATTCACAATTTATCCCAAAACCTAAATCAGATCTTAAGTTGTCCAATAAACTACCGAAACTTATGTAGCATCTCTTGTTACACAAATTTACCGGTTTGATTCAATTCTTAATCTATTAAACTACCTAACCCTCGTTAGCACAATTTAATGATTTTCATTCAATTCACCCTCTCAATTTGTTACCAAATTATTAAGTGCAGGAATTGAGTCACAAATAATTCAATAAAAACGTAATAAATCAATTTTCATTAATATCAAAGACAAAATTCCCGAAGGTTAGTTTAGAAAAGTACTCTATATTTAACGAATCTATCATCTATGACTATCTCAACTTCTATACAATCATAAAGAATTAAATAAAACTAGAAATAGATTCAGAACAGAATGACGGAGGCAGTAATGACAGAAACCCCCTGTTCCAAGAAGTACTTTGCATAGGCTTTGTCTCCACGTCTCTCTTCATTCGTTTCCTTCCTCAATCTCTTGATAAGGCTGTCTAGGGTTTCTGGATTTGGCTGACGCAAAAGCTCCTCCTCTGTATTCTTCATGTTCTTTAAATACCTTGGCATCTTTAGGGTTTTTTAAGGATTGAAACGATCTGAAAAATCCCTCAAAACTTGATGTTTTCTTTTGTTTATGTGTTTGCCCGACATAGGCCACCCTCTTGGCCCTGCATGCCATGATCATGGCCAGGATTAAACCTCTCTGTCACGATTGTGTCCCTTAGGCCACAATCGTGGGCTGGCTCACATGGTTCTGTCATGATCGTGGGCTATTGTGCTATGATTGTGGGCTGTGGTTTCAGCTCAAAAGTCTCCGAAACTTCTCTGTTCTTCGTTGTTAGCCCTGAAATACTAACAAACACATCAAGATACCTCAAAAATATAATATTTAAGCTCAAAGACTTATACTAACCCATAAAAACACTTAAACACATAAACTAACACAATTCTAACCTAAACATATACTAAACACTCAAATTAACACTTAATGCATAATAAATTAAACCCTAAAACATGATGCAAATCACACTTGTCAACATCTCCACACTTAAACGTTTGCTTGTCCTCAAGCAAAAAAAGTAACAAACACACAACACACAATGCAAAAATGAGGCAATGGCTTCAACTTCATGAAATAAATTTAATCTTAAACATAATCATTCAAGTTATATCAAATCATTAACATTCAAAATCTGTGTCTAGGGGCTTGAACTAAATATATAGATTAATCAAGATCCAACTGTTAATTTATTTATCCTTTTCAATTGCACACACACATTACTAATTCTTTAGTTATTCATACTATGTAACTATTCCTAAATATATTTTCATGAAAAGTCAAGCTTATTGCAAGTTTAGTAGGTTTTTATTAGAAAACACTTTTTAATTAATTAATTTATTGAACATGGACTTAGTCTTTTTACGTGGAGGCAAATATTGATAATGAATGTCGATCCGGTTACTCAATTAATTCATGTTTATTAAACAACTTGGTTGAAACGTCATTATAGCTTTTTGACATGAAGGCGCACATTTATAATGTGTGTCGATCTGGTTACTTGACTATATCACGTTCTCAACTGGATACTAGCTCTATTCATAACCTAAAGGTCAGGGGAATAGTTATTTATTTAACAAATAATTTCTTATAATTTTTTTATTATTGCCTACCTTATTTTTTTAGCTACTCGTTTCTATGAAAAGTTGAAAGGCCTCAAATTATGAACGAATGTGACAATCTAAAGGGTGCTAAACTTACCTTAAATTCTAATTAAGCTATATATTTATCCAAAACCCCAATTCACTAATTTTGCAAGCTAATGCTTATTCACAAGCTAATAGACTATGTTCAAAATTAAATCAATTTAAAAAATTCACAAAATGCAACTTACAACTATCATACCATATGCAAAATCACATATAAAACAAAACACATAATCCTCCCCACACTTGAACAACATATTGTCCTCAATGTGAGAAGGGAACAAACAAGCACATAAAAGAAAAGAAAGAACATAAATTAAAGTAAATAGAAAATAAATAAAAATAAAAATGAAGACTAATTTGAAAAAGAAAAATGGGTTTGACACAAATCTCATGGAGATGGAGGGTGATGGTGTCGGAGGCGGCAATTGAATGCCTTCAGACTCGAAGTACTGATGGATCCGATGGATATTGGCCAGCTCTGGTGTCATTATGTTCGAGCCATTTCCTTTATCATTCTGGTGTGCTCAGCAAGTGTATTAGTAAATGTCTTGTTGTTTGCAAAGATTGCCTTCAAGACTTTCTTCCAGCCTTGATCTTCCTCTTCCTCTTCCTTAGACTCTTCACTGGTTGAGTCCTCTTCTGCTTGCTGCGAGGGTGCTGAACTTAAGCTCGCCTGACTGGCCCTAACTTGACATGTGTCTTTTGGCTGATATCCCTAAGTTCCATGTTGTGGGACTTAAGTATTTCAGCCCACCATAAATGGTGATGGTTTAGGAAGTTAGGGAGGTAAACAATTAACCCACTACAGTCCATGCCATAATATTCATCAATGACAAACACTAGGTACCCCATATTTAAATTATTGCTCCTCTTGCGTAGAGTCGTAACAATAACATTTAGCACATGTGTAGATGTGTACACTAGAATGTTGTGGTCCATGTACTACAATATAAAGAGTTCCTTTGTGGAACACTTGTTGGTTTCTAATTTATCAAAAACCAACTGGCATATGAATTTGTGCAGCAACAAGTGTTCGTGGGACCTTATTATGTTATTGTGAGCATTCTTGGCAAGAAATTGCTCTATTCTAATAAGTTCATTCCAATATCGAGAAGGAGAAAAATCATCATGTTGATCGATGATGGAGGATTTGGAGAATCCACACATATCGGACATGATTTCTATGTTCAATTCATAGGCTCTTCCTCTCAACCTAAAGCACAATTCCTTGGGGTTCCTAGGTTCATAGAATAGTGAAGTGCAAAATTCCAACGTGATCTCCTGGTAAACAGGAAATTGAAAACGTATAAATTAGGCCCACTAGATTCGTTCAGCTAAGTTTTCTACCTTTTTGCACAATTCTAACCTATCGAGCATTTCAAAACAAAATATTTGGAAACTACTATTTTTCTAGCATTTAGATATTGGAAACCAATACCTTCCTCCTCTGTGTAGATCAAGAAGAGCACTCCGAAGTCCGCTGCTCTATTTCTTCTCCCACATCCCGTAACTTGATTTTGTCCTGATTTTTCCCATCTGGCTGATTGCTTAATACATAACATATTTCTTAGGAATTAGGTAGAATTTGGAAGAAATTTAGAGGTTCGAAATTTTGTAGAGAGATGTGAGAGCTTTTGTGGGTTTCAATTCTAGAGAGATAAAGTAAAAGGAAAAGTAAATGAAAAAGTGAAGTTAGAAATTAATATAAAGGTAGTTGGAGGATAAAATGGTAAAAATTTCCTTTAAAAAACGCGTGCTCCCTTCCTGCCTAGTCGCAGGCCACGAGTTTTCCACTAATACTTCAGTTTTTCTTCTTTTGCTCTTTCACATTCTTTTTGAATTCACTTCTTAATTCTTTTATGGCCCCTTTCACCTCTCTTTTACTTGCTTGATCAATCATCCACTTTATCTCGAAATCTTATTCCTTTTTTATTTTACTCAAAGAAAAAAATAATCCTATCTACGAAATTCAAGTGTTCTAACAAAAACAATCAAAGGTAATAATTTTCTATGGATTGTCTCCCATGTAGCGCTTCTTTTAACGTTTGTAGCTCCATGCTCTTTCTTTGGAAACTCATCCAGGATCAATTATAAGCGGCTTGCTTCTACTTTTTTTGTTTAACATCAATTTTGTAGCCTGTAAGTAAGCTACAAATTGCAAAATGAACAAGGACAATATTGATAAAGTTGAGAAAACCAATTAATTTCATCAATGTCCTTCTTATTAACAAATTGTCAATAAAATTGGGAATAACAAAACTCCCCGAATCTTCCATCGAATCCAACAGTTTGTCCTGTACGAAGGTGAATTGCTCTCCTTCTTCCTTAATCACCTTCGTTTCCTCTGCTTCTTCTACTTTCCAAATAGAGACTATTATGGCTTCTTCGATCTCAATGTCTGTTGTCTTATGTTCTTTTTCCTCTTGTTCTTCATAAGATTTGAACATATCAATTATCCGGAATGAGCTACTAACCGTTGGATTCTTAATTACGTCATTCATGTTGAATGTCATTTGATCATCATCAATTCAAAAGATAGAGTTCTTTTCCTGATCATCTCCCCAAGATTTTTCAATGTTCACATATGGTATATCAATAATTCATGGATAAAAGGGATGGTTGGCATTATTTTCTTCATCCTCTTCTTTGATTTCTTGGTCTTCTCTAAGGTCGCATTTAGCTTGATTTCTCGCTGGTCTTTGAGCTCTACCTCATTCCTAAGTGTGATAACCTGACTTGGCTCTATTGAATTTACATTCATGTTGTATAGATAGTTTTTCACATTTTGCTTAAAAAATTCCTTGGAAAGTTGACCTATTCGAACCTTTAGATTGTAAAAAGAAGAGGCGTGATCTTCTGCTACTTGTTTAAACTTCTTTTCCAATCTCTTCTGGATCTCTTCCATATATCTAAGCTTATCCATCATTTTGTCTAGCTTGGAATCCTATGAACTAGATTCATTATATTGAAATTCAAATAGATCTTGATATCCTATGTGAATACTTGCATTGTTGAACCAATAGAAATCTGGGTAGCTTTGCCACCCCGAAGTGTACGAGTTCATATAAGGATGATAATTTTCATAACCAAATTAGGGTTCATTAAACTCCGCAAACATCCCTTGCTCCCTGTAATATACCTTCTCCATGATTGTTTTTTTATATCTCTTCTTAACATTAAACTTTTCAAATGTCTCATTCTCATTTTAAAATGTCTCGATGTGTCTCTACTTTACGCTGAAATTTAAAAAAAAAACAAAAGATAGTGAAAAAGCCTTAGATTAAAGAACTAAACTAATCGCCTTCCCAACAATGGTGCCAAAAACTTGATCGAAAGTTTTGATATGATAAATTTTTAATATTTTTAAACCTCGATATTTTACAAGTGCACAGGTCATTCTCATAGTACCTAAGGTGTCGATCTCACGAGGAGGAATAATCTAATCCTAAAATCTAAGGCTGTACTCAATTCTAAATAATTCAAATAAACAAAACTAAACAAGAAAATAATTCAATAATGCAAATAATTCCAATAAGCAAATTCGAAAATATAAATATAATAGCAATCGCTCACCGAACCCAAAAAAACCCAAAAAACTACCAATTGAGAGAAAGGGGATTTTTATCGGACTTTAATAACCTAATTGATTGTGAATTTATCAAATTATTGGTTCTAGATGGTCCAAGGTTTGATTACCCTCTCTTGAGTTATAATCATTAACCCTAATTATTTACCCTAATCAGATTATGAGAAGTTACAATCTCTCGATTCATAATTTATCCTAAAACCTAAATTAGATCTTAGTTTTTCCAATAAACTGCTGAAACTTATATAAGATCTCTTATTACATAAATTTACCAGTTTGTTTCAATTCTTGATCTATTAAACTACCTAACTCTCATTAGTACAATTTAATGATTTTTACTCGGTTCACTCTCTCAGTTTGTTACTGAATTATTAAGTGCAGAAATTGAGTCACAAATAATTCAATAAAAACGCAATAAATCAAATTTTATTAATATCAAAGACAAAATTCCTGAAGGTGAGTTTAGATAAGTACTCAACATTCAATAAATATATCCTCTATAGCTATCTCAAATTCTATACAATCATAAAGAATGAAATAAAACCAAAAATAGATTTGGAACGGAATGACGGAGGCAGCAATAACAAGAAACCTCATATTTCGAGAAATACTTTGTGTAGGCTTCATCTCCACGTCTCTCTTCCTTCATTTCCTTCCTCAATTTCTCGATAAAGCTCTCTAGGGTTTCTGGATTTGGCTAATGCAAAAGCTCATCCTCTGTATTCTTCATGTTCTTTAAATACCTTGGTAGCCCTAGGATTTTTTTGGGTTCGAAATGGTCCGAAAAATCCCTTAAAACTTGATGTTTTCTCCTGTTTATGCGTCTGCCTGACACAAGTCACGATCGTGGCCCTACATGTGATGATCGTGGCTAGCATCAAACCTCTCTATCACGATCGTGGCCCAAATTCCATGATCGTGGCCTATGGCAGAGTCTTTCTGTCACGATTGTGGCCTAAGGGACACGATTCTGTCACGATCGTGTCCTTTAGGCCACAATCGTGGCTGGGTCACATGTTATCACAATCGTGGCCTATTGTGCCACGATAGTAGGTTGGTTTCAGCCTAACAGTCTCCTAAACTTCTTCTTTCTTCATTGTTGGCCCTGAAATACTAACAAACACATCAAGGTATCTCAAAAATATAACACTTAAGCTCAAACACTTTTACTAACCCATAAAAACACTTAAACATATAAACTAACACAATTATAGCCTAAATATATACTAAACACTTAAATTAACATTTAATACATAATAAATTAAACCCTAAAACATGATGCAAATTACTCCTATCACCTCTCACACTCTTTTATTAAGAATTGCCCCCCAACATTTTGAAGATCTGATATATTTCTTCTGTATTCTTCTCCCTACAACTCCTCCTACTGCATTGTCCATCGTATGCTGATGTTATTGTGTCAATCCATCATAAAAGAATTGGTTTTGCATGTGGAGTGGGAAATGATGGTGTGGACAATGAATGAGTGGGAGTTTGAAGCATTCCCAACCTCATGGAATGGCTCTCCCTCCATCTGAGTGAAGGTAGCTATCCTTGTCCACAACTCAGAAGTCTTCTAAGGGGAATAAAACTTTCCTATGAACTTGCTATATACCTCTTCTCACGTAATTAATGAACCGAGTGGAAGGTTATCAACCATGCCTTGGCTTGATCCTTTGATGTGTATGGGAAGCACCTCATCCTTAGTTGATCTTCATTTAGGCCATCCTATGAGTTCGTCTAGAGAGTCGTATAAAATTCTCGAATAAAGTTTAAATTTTTTTCACTAGGAACCCATAGAAAGATTGCAGCATATTGTAGTGGATACTCTTTAACTCATAGTTTCTGGCTGCCTCTCCTAGGCCAATATATGAAGTAGTAGTACCAATTACTGGTCTGGCATACTCCTTTATTACTGGCTGCCTTTTACGCATCTCTTGATCTTCTAGTTTGGGACCCTTGAGATTATCTTCAAAGTCCCTTGGAAGTTCTCTTATCCGATGTACATTATTAATAAAGGGAGCAAGTTCACCTTCTCGAGACCTTCTCCCTCGCATAAACCAAATAAAAACAACAGTGAATTAAGAGGAAAGTTACTAAAATAACTCAATGAAATAACAAGACAAAAATGTATGCATAAACAGACAAAACAATTGACGAGCAATCAAAATCAATTTAACAAACAAAAACAATCAAAATTAATTCAAGTTTAAAACGCCAAACACCTCCCTGGCAACGGCGCCAAAAACTTGTTATGCCCAAAAAGTTATAAAAAGACCTAGACTATCCTACGCACAAGTATACGAGATAATTGTAGTTGATAACGTAGGGTCCGACTCCCACGGAGGTGAAATTAGTCAACTTAAATTAAGTTCGAATTAAAAATAAAAATAACAGCAACACATTCCTAAACATTTTATCCCGATTTTTGAGTGAAATCTTTTAAGGAAAATCAAAAAATTAAATTGAAAAGTAGACAAAATCAATTGGGCACAAAGACAAATAGATTAATTGAAGTAGAACAACTCTTGAGAATTAATTTCACTAATTTAATCTCTTATGTATGATTAAAGGAAAAGATTGGGTTATTGTCTTACTAAAATTAATAGTTAGGTTCTAAATCGATTCGAATAATAAACTAGTCTAACTTTTGTATTCAACAAGTTATTATCTGAATTAATTACAAAAAACTAACTACCAATTACCACTTAAGTTAATATATTTCTAGTTCTTAACCTAAGTGTCCATAGTTTTTTGATCCGTATTAAACCTTATCTCTCGAATCTTCATTTAACACTAAAATAATGCAAGGTTTGGCCATTCTATTACATCCATTCAATTCAGAAACCACAATAATACATAAGACAACAAATCCATAACCCATTTATGTATATTCAACTAAATAGCTACATTAATTCTCAAGAAAAGAGCTTAGCCCATCACATATATAAGAACATTCATCATCATTAAACACTTTAATCGCATGTTACTGTCAACAAAGGTATTAAAGCAATAATAAAATAGTGAATACCGAATGACTACCAAAAGAAAACCAATAACAGTTAGATAAACTAATAAGAGTGTAAGTCAGTTAATAACAGAAATTAAAATGAAAGAAAAAAGCAATAAATGTGGAAAAGAATAGGCAAACAAATCATCAGATGAAGAGTTATGGAGATCTCTAGTTTCTCTCAAGCTTCTAGTTTTGGCTCTCGTCTTTTGCTTCAGCTTCTCACCCAAGCGAATGTTTACTCAGGTTGAATGGAATTCAGTTCTAGCTCTCACTTTCAACATCTCCTAAGCTTCCACTTCTTTGCTATTTTGCTCTTCTTCCTGACTCACTTTGTTTCCTTTCTCTGTTTTTCTCTTCTCTCTATATCTCTCAGTTACTCCCGAAATAGTCTGTAGTGTCCTCAATAAAAGATCTGTCAGTAGGGTTTTTGTGTATAGCTCTTGACCCCCTTTTTCTGCATCCTTCCTCTTTTATTTATAGCCCGACTCTAGGTTTAGGGTTGTAGCGTTGTTATTCCATCAACCTTACACGTGTTAGACTCAAAGTTAGTGTTAAAGAATTTGCATGGGGGTGACTAGTTAAGTTAACCTCGTGACTAGTCACGCACGGTGGTGACATACCAAGTCACCACCGTGACTACCATTAAATTGAATGAAATGCTAGTCATGCCACCTTTAAGGTGGTGACACTTGTCAGCACTTTTCTTTTCTTTTTCTTTTTAATTTTTTTTTTCTATTTTCATGCAAAATTTACATGACTTTCCCTTCAACCTATATGCAAAATTCATAAAATAATCTAATTAACATTCATGCAATATTCACACCATTTCCACTCAATTTATCTCACATTTGCATCAAAACACAAGAATTTATAACCAAAATCAAGATATAAAGGAAATTAAAAGCAATAGAAACTAGACACAACAGATTCCATTGGGGATTTTAAGGAGTTCAAATAGGAAGGCTCGATGATGGAGTATTGTGCATGATTTGAAAAATACTATAACAAGCTGATGCTTCTAGAAGGTTATCTTGATGGTTTCTTTTTAAAGGGACTTACAATAGAGCCAGAATTAATGTTTAAAATGATGGACTCTCAAACTCTCTAATAAGCATTCTCTCTAGCCTGAAAATAGGAAGTTATTGTCACTGCTAGTTTGGTATATTTTAGTAAAGGGGCCAAAGTCTCGGGATAGTCGACAGGACGAGCTAGCCCATCATATAAAGGGGTAATTTTAAATATTTTCCCCATCAAAAACAACTCAAAAGGTGGTCTACTTTGCACTCTACATACCAAGGAAACCTGAATAAGCCCAATTATAACCAAAACTTATGAGGCACAAAAACATGGAACAACAAAGAGTTCGATGACAAAAGGGCCAGAGGAGTCTATTTTTGGTCTGATGAGAATTGTAGCCCTGGAAATAAATGCAAGGAAAAGCAGTTCCAACTATATATGATAGAGGGTGAGGAAATTGTGGAGAACAAAGAAAATCATGACAAACTAGAAGAGGAGCTATCGGGGACACCCAGGGTATCACTGGAGGCTATATGGGGGTTGCGTGATTAAGGGAAATTTAACAAATAAAGGAAGAGGATATGCCTAAGACGACTTTCAGGACATATGATGACCATTTTAAATTCTTGGTGATGCCCTTCGGGCTCAGGAACACTCCATCGATGTTCTTAAGCCTCATGAACTATATTTTCAGGCCATATACGTGTAACTTCATACTAGCCTTTTTCTATGATCTTTTTATTTACAATGACAATTTTACACAGCATGTTGAACATATGCAATAGATTTTACAAATTTTAAGGGTGCAATTTTTCTTTCTTAATGAAAATAAATGTGAATTTGGGGCTGCACAAAACTAGTACTTGGGCCACTCTATTTCTGAAGCTGGGGTAGCGATAGATGACAAGAAGATCTATATGATCCAATAGTGGCCATTTTCATAAACATTGAAGGAGCTAAGAGGCTTCCTCGAGAGGGTATTGTCGACAATTCATTAAGCGTTATGCAATAATTGCTAAGTCGTTAAATGCCCAGTTAAAGAAACAAATGGCAGAGAGATGGGAATGGGTAGAGGAACAACAACACACATTTGAAAAGTTGAAGGATTAGTAATCATTCTGGTGTTTGTGCTACTAGATTTTTCAAAATTTTCATAATATAAGCGAATGCTTGTGATTGAGAAATTAGAGTTGTTTTTCAGTAGGAAAGGTGCCCTATTGCATTCCTTAACAAGGCATTGGCTCCCAAACACTAGCCTTTGTCCACTTATAAGAGAATTTTTAGCAATTATTAAAGTAGTGAAGCAATGATGCCATTTTTTGAATGGAAGGTTTTTCAGGTCCTCATGGGTCATAAAATTCTGAACTTTTTGCTAGAGCAAAGGATTGCAACATCGTTTTAGCAAATTTGGTTACCTAAATTGATGGGTTATGATTTTGAAGTAATATATCAAAGTGAGAAGGAGAACATAGCCGCAGATACTCTTTCCAGAATCACTAGTCGAGAATTATTAGCTATGTTTGTTTCTCAAGTATAGACCAATTTACTAAAAGAAATTCAGGAGAGTTGGAAGAACGATGTGACTATTAGAGGCTTGATTAGGAAATTGGAGAAGTAGGAAGTTGAAATGAGTAATTATGAATGGAAAAATAATTTGTTAAGATGGAAAGGAAGGTTGATTATAGGGTGTAATAAGGAACTCAGAAGTAAAATTATATCACACGCTGACAGCTTATAGGGAGGGCATTCTAGAGTAATCGTGATGATAAAAAATAATCAGAGCTTATTTTACTGGAACAGATAGCTAAAGATGTTAGAAAGCATATTACCAACTGCATTACTTGTCAAAGAAGCAAGTATGAACTAGTAACTTCTCCTAGGCTATTACAGCCCCTACCCATACCTGAGGGTTGTTGGCGGGAAATTATCATGGACTTTATGGAGGGCTTATTGGTGTATGCTTGCGAACCAATTATAGAATGTACTCTTAATGATTAGTTGTGATTCAGGTAGTGTCGTTGTAACACCCCAACTCCCGCTGAACCCGAACCCGATATCGATAGTGATACCCGGATCCGTGCCCCGCGAGGGTGGCG
>JANIIA010000010.1:15412056-15423780 GCA_027478495.1 Erythroxylum alaternifolium | reverse complement strand
AGCATGAGATGTGGTAATTTACCACATCAGGACCCGTTTCTTTGGTCCGACCCGTTCTCTAGAAACGGGATGTTACAGTCGTATTCTGACCTTATTTAATATTGGTAGTTATTATGTCTTGCTAGAGATCGCTTATAACTTGTGGGCCTAAAAGAAGTTTGGACCTCCTGCTAATATTAAATAAGCCTATAAGGTCGCACAATAAGCATACTGAACATTTATTGGGCCTTAAGGTTTGGGCTTTAGGATTTTACCATATATATGGATATATAGTATGATTTGAAGACAGAAGAGATTCATCTGTATAAAACCTTAATAGGAGACATCCTCTGTTAGAGATAAGGAGAGAGAGGTCTCATAAAATGGTGCTAGCACATCAGAATGGGTTGTTTAGTCTTGCAAGAATGTGAATACTAGTAGAGGAGTGACATTTGACGTGCTCTTCCTGACACTACCAGTTCCTTCGTATATTTCCGCTGTAAAAGGAATAATTTGATATGGATTTGGTTTCGATATTCACATAGCTCTGGTTGTTTCAAATTATCAAAGCTGATAAAATTTATTAATGTTGACAGTTCGAAATTTTTATCAAGCTCTCCGTCAAAAGGGATGACATCCATTTACGTGATTGTCTATAGGCTAAATAGGTACTCCCATTTCATAGCCTTAAATCATCCTTATATTGTACAAGATATAGCACAAATATTCATAGACTATGTATTTAAGCTTCATGGGATGTTGGAGGCTATAGTTAGCGATCGTGATCCTTTATTTCCCAACAACTTCTACCAGGAGACCTTCCAATTACAAGGCATAAGTTTGTAGTTTTCAACATAGTATCATTCGTAATCTGATGGGCAAACATAAGCTGTCAATAAAACCTTGGAAACATATCTCAGGTGTTTTTGTAGTAAAGCATCACAAAAGTAGGTTTACTATTTATCCATGCCCGATTGGTGGTATAACACCATCAATCATACAACCATAAACACCACTCCATTCGAAATCCTCTATCGCTATCCTCCACCCATCTACGTTACCTACTTAGTTGAAGAATCCTGAAATGTCTAATTGATTAAAATCTTCAGGATCGAGACACTGCGTTACAAATCACCAAATTCCATTTAAGCAGAGCACAACAGAGAATGAAGCAATATACAGATAAGTATCAGGCTGAGCGGGAATTTGAAGCCGGACAAAGTGTTTACATTAAGCTCCAACCCTATCATCAACATTCCATACAAAGGAGAATAAAATAAAAGCTAGCCCTATTATATTCGGAGTTTCCAGAAGGATCAGCTATCCATCTAACCTTCCATGTGTGCCAGCTAAAGAAGTCCATCTTTAACAAGACACCTTGTTCTACCACTTGCTGCCAACTTTGATAAATGATCAAAAGTTACCAGAGGCCCTTTTGGGAAGGAGGATGGTTAAGTGTCATAATCGTGCGATCACTCAAGTTCTGGTATAGTGGCAAGGTGAACCCAAGGAAAAGGCTACGTGGGAGACAATATTTGATCTACAGAAAAAGCTTCCAGACATTAGCCTGATAGATAAGCTTTTCTTTGAAGGGGGAGGGGATGTTATGAACAAAGGCAATACTCGTGAAGAGTAAATGAGAGACCTTAGACAATGTCACTATATGACTTAAAGGAGTAGAATGAAACACCATCGAAAGAACAAGCCACAACAGATAGAGTAAAACACATCGTATGTGTACGGCCTTTAATGAACTACCTAGAATATAGCATATGTCATAAATTTTAAGGCACTATTGTTGTTTCTAACAATCGTTGTAATGACAGAAGTGACATCGAAAATATTAAGCAATACGAATCTTCTTCTCTGCCTTCGATGTTCACGTGAATTCTATACGTCATTAAACTATTGTAACAAATACTTCGTATTGATGTATCTATTTGTTATGAATAATTTTTAGGTAAAGAGAAAAATGAAGAACAAAAGAGAGAAGAATCTAGAATGAGAAGGTTTTGGTAAAACAGTTACAGGGTATTTTACCTATATTACATTTACAACTGTACCATTTTATAAGTAACAATATCTCCTATTTTAAAAATCTTGTCCATAAGGTTTAACAAGAAAAGTATTAAGGAGGTTTACTTCTTTTCGTCACCTTCTCCAAGTGCACAACAACATTCTGATTGTTATTTTCCTTCAAATATTCAAGTTGATGATTATGAAGGGAGGTAGTGATTTTAATTTCTCTGTCAAGTTGCTTTCCATTAACGTCAGTGGAGAATGAATCACTAGCTTGACATGTCCATACGTGTTGTTCCTTATTTTTATCATCAGTGGTGAACTAATCACCAACTTGAGATTTCCATACATATTCCTCATTGTTCTATTCTATAGTTAATACAATATTCACCTTAAAATTCAAGTTGCTCCCAATCCTCTCTTCTTCAACATCATTATCCTTTTTTCTGCCATTACTACTATTATAAAGCTCTTGATCTTATATGTCAGATATTGTTTTATCAAGAATAATTTTAGTACTTTTTGAATCAATTTTACTTCTTGATCGCATAAATTGATTGAAGATTGCTTTAAGATTATTTATCTCATATTAATGGCAACTGAATTGTACCTGAATTATCTGCATCTATTTTTTTTACTTCAAATATAAGATTTCTTAATTTTCCGTATACTTTGTTCAAGCTTCTCAATTTGTTGTTCTGAATCATCTTCAGACATGTATGTATATAGATTTTCTTGGCAAAGAATCTTAAAATTCAATTAAGAGAGAGAGACAGAACTAACTCATATTCATCATCATAGGGTATTTTATAGGACCCACATTAAATTTACAGGTGTAACATTTTACACGTAACACTATTCTGGGGACGAATAATCTGCAATCAAGCAATTCGGCTTTCGGATCCAAGGAAAATAGATAAATGATGAAATCATTTGAAGAAGTCAAAACGACCGGTGTTTTGCTTGACGTGTACAGGTCAGCAGCGAGGAAACACGGAAATTCAGAAGAACAACAACCGGCTAAGCCGGTCAGCGTTGAATTTCACTAACAAAAAAGCCGTCTTCTTCCTTCCTACATCCCTCCTTCTGTTTCCATTAATGTCCCTGCTTCAACTCTGCCATACTCCATCACTGGAGGCCAAAAAGGTCAAACCACCGTTTCTCTTTTTCTCTCTCACCTCACATATTCGTCAGTTTGCTTCTTCTAATCTCTCCTTTGTCTTTCCGTCTCTCTCTTCTTCACCCGTCCGTTCGTTTCCTCAGGTCAGTTCTTTCTCTTTACTGTGGAGGTTGCGCTTGGATGCTAAGATCAAATGAAATCGGCAAGAAATGTTCCTTTTTTGTTTCTGTTCTAGCTATTAATCTTGTTTTTTCTGTTGTTTTTAATTTATGGTGGAACTTGGAAATAGATAAGGTAAATCTAGCTTAAAGGGTGGTGTTGAAGTTGGTTGACTTTGGATTGTTGAAGAGTTCTAGCAGAGGTCCAACATTTTTTGTAATTTTCTTTTCCTGAACTTTGTTTGTAACCTAACAGATCAGTCTCTTTACGTATGTATTTATACGTCTTTTCTGTGATCTGCTGTTGCTTCTATGTATATTTGGAAAAGTTCGTTTCTTTCTTTATGAAGTATTTTTGGGTGTTACTTTTCCCCTAACGTTATATGCATATATTTTCTGTTTTAACGCTCTTGATGTTGCTTATTTTTGCTTGAATTCATCATGTTTTTGATGGATTTTTGCCGATTCTTGTCCTTAAAGCTTGGAAAATTTTCTTTTTTGAGTTTTAGGTGCAAATTAATTTCTTTAAAATGCATGTCGGTGAGTTAATTTTTGCCATCGTGATGAGAAATGGCAGATTAGGCGAGCTTGGTGATGGGCACTTCATCTGGGTCTAACACCCACCATCAATCTGCCTCCAAAATGCTGCCTCCGCGTCAACAACCGCGTGCTGGAGGACTACAAACATCGCTCTCTCTTGTGACTTCAGATCCCCACTTGTCTCCAGAGGCTCCAGAACCTAGATCAAACTCTGATAATAACCATGAATCTCCTACTGAGAGTGCAAGTTCACGAGAAACTTGGCCCACTGCTGATGCTGTTGCAATGGAAAAAAACCTGGAGAATGGCAGAGTGGATGCTGATTGCTCCGAACCTGTCATTCGTCATGTCTCTACCGCAGATAAAATAACTCTTCGTGACATAGCTAGAGAACGAGTTGACGTGATCTCGGAAAAGATGCATCGTCTGCCTGATGAGTTCCTGGAAGAGCTAAAAAATGGGCTTCGTGCTATACTTGAAGGAAATGGTGGCACACAGTTCAGAGAAGAATTTTTAGTTCTGCAAAAGCTTGTTCAAAACAGATCTGATTTGACTGCTAAAACATTGATTAGAGCACACCGGGTACAACTTGAAGTACTTGTTGCCATAAATACTGGAATTCAAGCATTTTTGCACCCTAGTATCAGTCTTTCTCAAACTTCCCTCATTGAGGTATTTGTGTTTAAGAGGTGCAGAAACATAGCTTGCCAAAACCAGCTCCCAGCTGATGATTGCATTTGTGAAATATGTATGAACAGAAATGGCTTCTGCAATCTCTGCATGTGTGTGATCTGCAACAAGTTTGATTTTGAAGTGAATACCTGTCGTTGGATTGGTTGTGATCTATGTTCTCACTGGACCCATACAGATTGTGCCATTCGTGATGGTCAAATCTGTATGGGTCCATCTGTTAAGAATGGAGCAGGCCCAACTGAAATGCTTTTCCGATGTCGAGCTTGCAATCGCACATCAGAGCTTTTGGGTTGGGTAAAAGATGTCTTCCAGCATTGTGCACCAGCATGGGACCGGGAGTCTCTGATGAGAGAAATTGATTTTGTTAGCAGGATATTCCGAGGAAGTGAAGACTCTAGAGGGAGAAAACTATTCTGGAAGTGTGAGGAACTCTTAGAAAAAATGAAGGGTGGACTTGCAGAGACCACAGCTTGCAGAGTAATATTGATGTTTTTCCAAGGTTGTCATAAGCTTCAACTTATTTTTCTCCTTATAATATTGCATGAGCAAACTTTTTAGTCCGATCATGTGAGCAAGGACATTACTATGTGCATGTTAACTCGAGCTTCTGATAAACTGGCTAGTTTACTTCCTGCTGGCAAACTTTTGCTGTTAACTCTTAGTAATTCTCAAAATTGTGGGGTCCTATAGTCCTGTACTGGACTTATTTGAACACTGGACATACTAAAGGGTATTTCCACTTTGTGCTTCTCTAATTTAATACTAGGTTCTATCTTTTTCTTTGTTGTTTCCTTTCATTCTGCATGTTTTCCCATTGAAGAGGCTTTTTTACGTGTGCTTTATGGGAACCAGCAATTTACAAATGGAGGTTAAAGAGATGTAGTTGGTTTTTAATAAGAAGAATAGTGTTAAGTGGTCCACTCGAGTGATCCTTTTCAAATTGCATGAGAATTTTGTTTTATCTTTACATCTTTTCTGCTTTGTATCTTATTTTTTGAGGTATGACTCATTTTGCCTCTTAATTTTTTTTTTTTGCATTATTTTACTGATAGCACTATGCATGGCAGTTTAAGTCGCTCGACTTCACCCAGTTGGGTGCTTGCTTCTGTAAATCCATGACTTGCAATTTGTTGTAGTGCATCACAACTGAAGCAAGAATTTCTTTTCGTCTTTGAAGAGATTGAGGTGGACTCTCCAAAAAGCTTGGAAAATGGGGAGGGCGGAAGGCTGATAGCCCCACAGGAAGCATGCAACCGAATAGCTGATGTGGTGCAGGAGGCCATAAGAAAGATGGAGATGGTAGCAGATGAGAAGATGAGAATGTTTAAGAAATCCCGCTTGGCATTAGAAGCTTGTGATCGGGAGCTGGAGGAAAAAGCCAAGGAAGTGTCAGAATTGAAACAGGACAGGCAAAAGAAGAAGCTACAGATAGAAGAGCTGGAGAGAATTGTCAGGCTCAAGCAGGCAGAGGCTGATATGTTCCAACTGAAGGCCAATGAGGCAAAACGAGAGGCTGAGAGGTTGCAGAGGATTGCTCTCGCTAAGACAGAGAAATCAGAGGAAGATTATGCTAGCAGCTATTTGAAGCTTCGGCTAAGTGAAGCTGAAGCAGAAAAACAGTACTTATTTGAGAAGATTAAACTCCAAGAGAGTTCAAGGGCATCACAGAGCAGTGGTGGGGTTATGACCTATTCCAAAATCCATGACCTCCTTCATGGCTATAGTACCCCTCCAAAGGCGGAATCACAGCCAAACGAACGGCACCATTTTATGACAAATCCTTGAGAAATGCTTTGATTGTTGTTATAAATTAAAATTTAACTAAATGATTTAGGAATGTGATTCAGATGCTGAACAAGTGCGTATGAATGTTATCTGTATTTACTTGATGTTTGAATTCTGTAGGGTGATTGTTTCATTATTGATTTTTGTACTCAGCTGACGAAAAAGTAGTAGTTTCCTGGAAACAAAATGGGCCGTTCTGTTATTAATATTTTTAATGAAGCAGATGACCATCACAATAGACAAATGGTTGTTTGGACATTTATTTGCTGGGAACTACATAAAATAACTTAAAAGTGAAAGCTGCACGGAAGATTCAGTAAGGTCCTGGGATCCACTTAACATCTGGAGATAAAGATTTGCCTTTCCTATATGCATCAGATGAATCCATGGGTTTGGGATGAAGATGAACTGGGTTTAGAGTAGAAACAGAAGGGTCAATATTGTCAAGTTTAAGGGCAGCGCTGATTCCATGGCACCTTATCTGAGAGTTTAGGCACACATTTGGAGTGGCAAGTCTTGCATTGTTCACAAACAGTCCTGATCTTCCATTGTTGGTGATCCGAAGCATCCGGTTTGGGACACCAGAGGGAACCAGAGTCCCATTTGGAAAATGTACGAGGTGGGTGATTAGCAGTGCGGTAGGGATGGAGTGACTGAGTATAAAATATTGCAAACTGTCAAGAGCAAGAGCAACTTTTGAAAGCTCATCGTCACTTGGCATGAAGAAAGTTATTTCCCTGTCGTGGAGTGCGTCGCCAGTTCCATTCAGAATCTTGAGGAGAATGACGAAACCGTGATAGGACCATGTTCGCATGTCAGCCATGGCTACCTGCAGGTCAGTTTGGTTGATTGGTTTTGTGGGTTGCGGATCTCCAACTGCCAGTAGTGGAAAGAGGAGAAAAAACAAGAGAGCCATTAGGAGAGCTTTTGAAGTGACATTCACCTGTTCCCATAAGTGAAAGGATATTCAATTGTAAAACTTATAAGAGTTGATGCCCTTCCTGAATGTACGTGGAATGCCTTCATTACATGCATTTTGCTTCATCGGTTAGGTGGTGAGCAGTTCGTGCATGACGAAATTGCACGTGTTTTCTCTCATTTTATCTGGGAAAGTTGGGGGTTTAATTTCCATGTTCTTCTGTATAAGGCAGCCTAAATTTAGGCGTAAGCTGCAGCTTCCATGGCCCAATAAGCATTAATTTGGTTTCTATCCTCCGGAATAAAACTGATACCAAAAATAAAACAAAACCTTGCATTCTCACCAATTTTTTCTGTTCGGTTTTGGCCTCTATGCAGAGCCTCAGACAATCTATGCTTATGGAAAACAATATAAACTTTGGAAAGTTTGAATCCGTTCCTATACTTTTCAAGACAGAGACAAAAGTTACGTATACGAAACGTGTGAAAAGGAGCGGATCGCTCCAGCCCGCAGCCGTGGCTTGAAGACGAACAAAATTAGCTCGATCTTTTGAGTCCTCTTCTTATGGTCGAGTGGGGATCAAGAGCTCTTGAATGCTCTTAGGTCAGCATCGTCTTCCCAAATCAGATCACCTTTTTTTTCTTTCCAAATAATGTCAGATCACACAATTTAAGAGTGTGGACATATGTATGAGCATTAAGTATGTTTAATTAGATAATAATAGCATGAGACGGTCGAAGATGATAGAAGACTAAATAAAAACTAATTTCCTTTCATCATCCTAAAAAAGACAAATACTTCTTACATGAACTTGCAGATTTCTTCTATTGTCCTTAATAGGATGATGCTCTTACTCCTTAGTTAGAAATAGGTGTGAGATATGTTATGAATAGACAACATAACCAAAAATATACATGTAAGAGACTCATCAGAAATGAGCAACTTACTTCATCCTATCTTGTTTTGGAGTGCTTGAATAAGTTTAATTAAAACGTAAACGAAAAGATAAGTAATGGTGATACAATGGTATAAAATAGAGAGGTTCGGTTAAAGAAGTTTTAAGAGTTCTTTGAAACTTTGATAGGCATGAGATACAAAGAAGCAATCCAAATAAAATATTCACTGCTGAAACAAAATTGCAAGTAACGAAGGTTAATATTCTTTGAGATTTTTATTTAATTGTAGGAGGAACATTGGGTTAGATGGTTACTTCTTAAAGACTTTTTTAGGTACTATATGCAATCAAATGTATCCTATAAAAGTCAAATGCACGAGATCTAGGTATGACAAATCAAAATGGATGTACAAAATAAGTGACTAATAGAAGGTTAGAAGTCAAAATCAATATCTTCAAATTTATTTTGTGATTGTTGGATTTTTCACTAATTGTTTTGATTAAGTTTGTAGGGCCTTGTAGAAGCTCTAAATCACACTGTGCCTAATACTAAGAATCATAAATGCACTAGATATATGTATGAATATCAATACAAGAAATAATGGATTAATTGAAAGCATTATCTATGAAGGCATAAAATAATTTCATGTCAAAGAATCTGTCAATATAAGAACTCAAGGTGAAATTGTTCATAATAATATTTTAAAGACATTCAAATTTTTATTTATCCTTCTTCATTAATTTCATTTCTTTTAAGTCATGACATCTCTTTCTCTTTCTCTCCCTTTTAATGGACTATATATGCATATAAAAAACATATAAAAGTAAAAAATAATAAAATTATTATATTATGATGGGACTCTATATACTAACTGTATTCATACTAAGCATATGACATAATTATTGTCTAATTCTTTACCTAAAATTTATCCAAATTAAGGCCCAAGTGAGTTTTCTTATTATACAACTAAAAGGACTTGTTAACTTATTGTGAAAGATGAAAACTTTAAAAAGGAGTCCAATATAAATAAGAGCATAAAATGGTTCAATATAGATTTGAATTCCTAAGCTTTTAATTTTAGTCATCTTTTGGCTTTGGCTCCGACTTCCTTAATCAGTATACTTGATTCTTGATTTTGTTCTCTTGCAAAAAATTCCCAACTCACCTATGATATTGTCCACAGAAAAATTAAGCTAATGGTTCCAAAATTGAACATAGACATCTGAAAACAAAGTAAATCTAAAGTAAAAGTAATTTTGAAATAGAATGGGCTAAAATATAATATAGCTTTTTGAGTACTAGTAAATTCTATATTTATAACCTGATCATCAAAACATCATTAAAAAGTTAAGTACAACCCCCCAAAGTAATGATCATACTATAGACTTAAAAAAGAAAGAATTAATACAAGTTATTAATGAAATAAGAAATTTACACTAAACAAGCATCCAACATACCTAAAGAAGTAAAAATGATGGTCAATTAGATGCTATCTAATAAAAACATTGAAAAAAATTATAAAGTTGAGCAAGACATGAAACTATGATCATTATGATGTTACTTAACCTAGGCTCAACTCAAATCTTATGAAATTAGCATAAAATATAATAAAAAGACTAAGTCTAAGCAAACAACATAAGGACATAATCAAAATATATGTCATCTGAAGACAATTTCTAAAAAATCAAATCTGTAACAAAAAAGATAGAGAAAAATGAACTAAATCTAAATGATTAAAAGAACTAGAAGAAAAAATAGCACATAAGAATCAAATTCTCATTTCACTAAAGAAAATTTTAGTATTAAAGAAAATCATATAAATGAAATATCTTAACTTAAAACTTGTAAATGTGTTAGTTATTATGATATAGTAAACATCTAGCCTTATATGGAAAGAAATCACCATAGGAATTAAGTATTTAATACAAAAAAGTGCGATAAATGAAATCTCCAATTAGATCTTAAGTTTAGGAAGAAAATAACATATATTATTAGACGCTAAGTTTAGGATTTACCCTTTTTCTTTTTGATTGTGTGTTTGATGCTAATACGTTTGATCCTTACCTTATATATCCCAAAATAAGTGCATCTATCAAATTATAGTACAATGAATGTGAATATTGTGTGTCAATCCTACAAGGATTACTGGTATTAGTAAACTAATACCTCTTTTTTATTATCTAACCATCAAATTAAGATAATGATTTAATTAAAACAAATAAAACTAAATTGAAATTCAATGTAAATAATAACCAGTAACACATATGACGCTAAGATTAATCAGTATCAAATAACTAGTACCTAGGTAGCAAATCCTTCTAAGATTTCTTAAGTATTAGCCCTTTATCATAAATTGAAGATCATTAAACCATGAAAATTCCTATCTTATGAAGAACACTGGACCATGAAAATTCCTATCTTATGTTCATTGGACTGTGAAAATTCATATCTTATGGTAATATCTTTCTAAAGAATATTAACAACTAATCCTTGGTTAATTAACTAAAATCTTTTTCTAGTTTAAACCCCAAAGATTATATTAATTGATTTGTGAACTTCACTATTAATTTTGACCATAATCTAGAGCATCTATATTGGCCTACCTCTAAGTTTGCACACAACTCCTTTCAATACAGTAGACCTATTCATACAAAAAGATTTCTCAATCTCAATTGAATGAAATCATTTAATGAAATAATATCATAGACATATTAATTCAGTACTTAAAACACATAATTGAATCACTGTGAATTAATAAACAAGTTGCATTATATAAAGAATTAAATCATAAGATCTATACTAACTTAGAGTTCATCTGTAATATCCCATTTTCCCATACTAAGGGTTAGGACCCTAGACAACCGTATGTGAGAAATAGTATTGAGAAATTAGGAAATGCATTTCACACTCATGCATAACTTTATCATACACACATGTGAATTAAAATTTTTGTACACATTACAAAGACTGTTTTTGCACTCAATTGACATTTTTGGGTTATGAACGATTTTAAATGATCATAATGTGAATTGTGAATTTTTACATCTTGAAAATAGGATGATTAATTATAATTGGTGATTTAGAATTTATTTGTTATAATTGAGAGATTTATAAATTATGTGTATTTTTGGACTAAAAAAATACCAAGTGGCAAGACAAATTGATTCGTGGTAGTAGTAATAAGTGATACATGGTAATAGATTTGAGTGATATATGACATTAGGATTTATTGACATTTAGCTTAGAAATTGGGACACAAATGGACTAGTTATTAAAAGAGCTAAGTGGAACCATAAAAAGAGGACATGTGGCAACGTCACTTGCCACACACCTCACTCTTGATGTAAATATATAAAAGACAACCATCCTTTTCTTTCATTTTACTTAAGCTAAAAGTTCTCTTCTTCATTTTCTTCCTTCCCTCAACACACGGTACTGTCACATTTTACACTCACAATTTTGAGTTGCCATCATCTTTCACCATACTAGTCCAAGATTTCGTTGTCTCATTTCCTCGTTACCAAGAACCCAACCTATTCCTCCTTAAAATTTGATGCTCATATAAGCATGAAAGGCTAGGGTTACATGATCTTCAAAGTTTGGAGTTAAACAAGT
>JANIIA010000010.1:15308412-15330675 GCA_027478495.1 Erythroxylum alaternifolium | reverse complement strand
GCATGAGATGTGGTAATTTACCACATCTGGACCCGTTTCTTTGGTCCGACCCGTTCTCTGGAAACGGGATGTTACACGTATAACAAATGTTGGATGGATCATCCCAACCTAAATTGTGGAGGGAATACGTAACACCCTTATACCCCCTGGGAGGATATGCAGATGCACACATAACAGCACCCAAACATATCATAACAACAATTCCAACCATTCTCAGAAACTTAAGCATCATACATTACATTACATTTTATTATGTTTTAAACATACTATACATAATGTAATGACAAATCACAAAACATATTACATAACTTTAAATCTAAATTTCCTCTTATTTATAAATATTACAAACTATATATGCAAAACACAAATTGTCTCATCATACTGAGTACAAGTCAATAACAACAATAAATTGAACATTATTCACAATAAAACACAGTCTTCATTAACCATTGCAGTTATCTTTGTCCCAATGTTTATACCCTTCTATTTGAACCTACACAGGGTAAATCCACTATGCTAAGTATAGAACTTAGTGGGGAATAACTAAACATGATACATAATGGCAGCTGCCTCTAACAGTCATATGATATTAACATATACAAACCAGATCACATTTCGAGCAATGTGCATCTCATATCAGAATAAATCATATCAGAGTAGAATATATCTACTTTAGGGTAAAACTAACAAGTATCAGAATAAAATAACATAATATCAAAAACAAAATTTTAAAGTATCAGAATAGAACGTGTCTGTATCAAAATAGAATTTGTTTATATCAGAACAAGGCTTAATTATATCAGAGCTGAGCAAATAATAAAATACAAAACAAGTTAGTATGCTAATCCTTTTTACAGAAGTGGGTAATGGGACCAGAATAGAAGATACCGTGATTGTATCTAAAATATAAGAGACTTAAGTCTTTGAAATAGAAGACATTAAAGTATCTAGAATCAGAAGACATCGAAGTGTCTGATCACAGAAGACACTTTAGTGTCTAATTACAGAAGCAGTTGTGAACTCTGCTAGGCATACCTATTTACCCACGACTAGGACTTAGCAATTTAAATTTTTTTTTCATATTTTAGAATTTTATGCAAAAGATGAAGTACAACCTGTCTTTATTCTATTTTGCTCCAAATTAACTTATTAATTGATATTTGATCAAATATAACATACCTTATAAATACAAATATGTGCAATTAGCATCAATAAAAGTGTTGAGTCATCGCACATTATGTATATGCACATAATTAGAAATCACTTCCAACACAACCCCAACTATCAAACTCCTCGAACAAATAATGGTTCTGAATAAAGTTAATTAAATTTGGTTTATTATTCTAAGAGTTATACCCAAAATACTACAGACTGTTCTCAGTCGTGGACAATAACTAGAACTCAAATTCAAGCTAAATTCCAAAACCCTTACTGACAGAAATCAAATTATATTCCTTCATGAAAGTTATAGAAAAATGTATCTAGTTAATGTGAATTTAAAATCATCCCATTTGGATGTCTACAGGTTAAGCTAAGGCTAAAATACATATGCCTATTCAGTGGAACCACTCCTTCTAATGAGTATCAAACATATATCAAGTCTCTAACAACAATTTTTCATTATTTTAGTACATATTTTATCCACTTCACATATCAAAAAATACATGTTCTATCATGATACTAAGTTTAGAACCCCTTTACCTCTTTAAACTAAAAAAAACAACTCTAAATATCAAGACAAACTAATACTTCTAAGCAATCAGCACATATCTAGGTTTAATATGCAAATTTCAACATTAACATAACAACAGTACAAAAAATCAGTAGAATCTTTTTCTATATTCAAGAGCTTCCCAAAAATCAAGTGATGAAATTCCAAAGTCCAGCAAAAATTCTAGAAGTTAGAGAGAAAATGAGAGTTTCGATGGAGAGAAGGAAGCAAGGTGAATAATGGACAAAGCTAGATTTACTTCAATAGAAACTTGCTTCATCACCAGCTAGGTGTCACTAGCTTAACAAGCCACTTAACACCAAGGCATGAAGCCCATTTGCCCACCATTTAAGCTTCCATTTTTAAAACTTCGATTAGGTCACATGTCCTCTTATTATGCTACCAAATATCAATGCATAAACTATGCCAAATGTCACTAATTTATAGGCGTAATCATTCTAATTTTCATGTACTAACTTAAATTGCCACTTGACAATTTTCCAAGTCCAAATTGTACTTTTGAATACCTCAATTCTCTATTGGTTTCAATCCATTCTAAACCACTAAATATGATCAACTTGACTAAAAAATTCAAGTCATATTTCTTTTATATCCTAATCATAGCACAATTGTAACTCCTATCACATATGTACTTCCATAAACATGTCTTATGTCAACTAGGGTGTACTTTAGGGCCTTATAATTCTCTTCTATTTAAAATAATTTTGTCTTCAAAATTCATACTTGATTAAAATAGTTAAGGATACTGAGCTCTTACAGTCTCTTTTGGTTCCCTTGTTGCTTCTTCAAGTCCATGATGTTGCCAGAGTACTTTCACCAAAGATATTTGCTTGTTCCTAAGGTATCTGACTTCGCTGGTAAATAAAGATACAGGCCTTTCTTCATAAGACAAATCTAGTTGTACTTGAATTTCTTGTACAAGAATCTTATGTGTATTATCATATCGAAATCTTCTTAACAAACATAAAATACATCATTTAACTTGGCCAATTCTTTAAGAAAAGCTAATTGATAAGCTATTGGTCCGATTCTCTTAAAAATCTCATATGGACCAATATATCGTAGACTGAGCTTACTTTTCCTACCAAACTGAAGTATATTCTTCCACTGTGACACTTTTAAGAACACCTTATCACCTACTTGATATTCAGTATCCTTCCTTTTCAGATTAGCATAGGACTTCTGCCTATCACTGGCAGCTTTCAACCTATGTTGAATAACCTAAACTTTTTCTTCAGCATCTTTCACAATGTCAAGCCTGATCATCTTGTTTTCACTCAATTCAGTCCAACACATTGGAGTTCTACACCTTCTACCGTATAGTCCTTTATAAGGCATCATGTCAATACTAGTCTAATAACTGTTGTTGTAAGCAAACTCCATCAGAGCCAGATAATTATCCTAACTTCCTAGAAACTCTAACAGATAGCCCCGAAGCATGTCTTCTAATATCTGGATTGTAACATCCCATTTTCCCATAATTAGGGTTAGAACCCTAGGAAATTACATATGAGAGTTTATTGAGAATTTAGAAGTGCATTTCATGCATTATATGGCATACACATGCACGTGAATAATGTTGTCGCTCATTAAAATAATTGTACATACATTCATTGACATTTTCAAGTATAAGTGATTTTTTATGTGATTGAAGTGTGAAATATGGATTAATTGTCTTAAAAATTAAATTGGTATGTATTAGAATTAATTTCACATTTTTGGAAACATTTTGGATATTTATGAGATTTATAAAAAATTTGGAGTATTTTAGACTAAGAAAAATATAGAAAGAAGAGACAAATAGAAGTGTGACAAATGGACTGGTGAATGGGTAACAATTGGACAAATTACTATCTGACAAGTGGAGCAATAGCTAAGTGACATTTGGTAGCTTCAAAAGGATCAAATATGTAGTTCATGCATTGGAGACATGTGTCAAGACCTAAAAGGGACACCTAATTCACATTATTTGGTAAGGGGATTTCTACAATTCTTTTGTCTTATTCATCACCGAAACACCAAAACTTTCTCCTTGCTCTCCACCACTGAAACACCTAGCTGGATATTTTTGTGTTATTGAGTTACCCACGTTACTTCTTACAAAGGATTCAGCCCATATTTTGTTCTTTTTATTCTCTACTCTTATCTTTGTTTCATCCATCGAAGCCTCTCATTTGCTTCCCCCTATTTATAGAATTTTACTGAAGAGAGTGAAGCTTAAGACAAGTAAGTTATGCAATGAGTTTTATGTAGTGTAAATGACTTTTGATGATGATTTAATGTTTGAAAATGGATGCATGCATAAATAGTGAAGCAAGGTGAATGGATGCATGCATGAGTGATGTAGGAAGAAGCAAATTATGAGATATAAGTAAAGTGATGAAGGAGTTAAATTAGTAGAAAATGTGCAGAAAATGTGTAAAGGATTGTGATAATTAGAGTTAAATGAAGATTAGTGAAGTGCAGAGAATGTGATATGTACAAGTATAAATTAGGTTCTATTTTTATTTTGTAAATTATTCATGAACTTATGAATAGTGTATAAAGGTTACTGAACTGAAAATTGAGGTATAACTAAATCATCATCGTGAAAGGATAGAGAAATTATAGAGAAGTAATAGAACATTGACAATGAATTGTGCTAGAGTACATTATATGCAGTGTTTTATTGAACATACATCTGTATTTTGGCCATAACTTGATCTGTGAATATCCAAATTAGATGAACTTTGATTTAGAGTAAATTAAAGACATATAGGCACATTATTAATAAAGGAATAGAATTTGAAATCTATCCTTTAGAGACTTGAATTTTGGCTTGAAGATAAGAGTTGTGTTTTGTCGAGGTATGAGAAAGAGTATAGGGTATTTTGATTATAACTTACACTATACTGAACTAAAATGTATGAATTTGATTTCATTAAAAATGTGAGAGATATAGAAACATTTGATTAGAAGAAAATGTTGCCTAAAACCTTCTATTTCTAGGTCAAAAATGGAAAGAAATAAGGAAGAAAAATACATAAGTCATGATCGTGTAGCTGAAGAATGATGGAAGTAGTGATCGTGCATCTACACGATCGCGACTCTGCAGAAAATAAGAAAAGTCACGACCATTTATAGGCACAATCGTGACCTGACAGGCTTTATCAAAGGGTGAATTTTTGGATGTTTTTCAACCCAATTCAAGTAAGGATGTTACCATATGAGGCATGTAGGTTTAAATAAGCTCTTAAATGAATTTAATTGATGTTGAATGAAGGGATTAAAATGAGTGAAGAGTATTAGAGATTAAAGAATGTTTGGAAGGTGTTGTAATTGCTTATAAAGTGTATTAAGGAAATATACCCAAAAAGTTGTCATTGAACATGAATAATACATGATACATTCATGAACGAGCTTATGATTGACTATTTATCTAAATGTGTCAATTTTATATATGATTGCATTTGATGGAAGAACACATTGAGCAGTCGCTTCTAGACATTGCCAGGACTTGAAAACAATAAGCTGAAAGGAGCAATAGTGAGTAACCTAAGATGGTCTCACCCTGATTGTTTGTTAAATTGTGTACTGAATTAATATGATGTGCATGTACTGAATTCTGGACATTCAATGCCTGAGGCAATTGATGCATGAATAGAACATTGGAAATGCTACTTGAATGTGAATGTGATTGAGTAAACGGTATGTGATTAACTAAATGATTCTCAACTATCATATTGAATGCCGAACTAAAAGTTCGATGATAAATGTGAATTAGAAGGAATGCAAATGTGAAAAAATGAATATGCATGGTGCATTTCATTACATGAATGCATGAAATATAAAGGCAGTTGTGACCAGAGTCACCACTGAAAAAGAGCTTAAAGCTTAGACATCTGTAGTAAGAGCCTACGACTCAATATGTATAAAGAACTTTATATCCTTAATAGATAAGGGATAGTATGATAGAGCCCGGTATCCACAACAGATACGGGACAGTGAAAAAGGCACTTAGTCATAACAATGTAATTAAATGAAGTTAAGTCTTATAAGCATTGCATAAACATATGATATGAATTAATTGAATGATTGTAAAGTTTTGACAACTTTTATTGTATGATATGTGTGATTGATTATCGATGATTGTAATCTGTATAATTGCAACAAAATTGATGAAATTTGAAATGATGTGAATTATGTGATGACATAAATTGTGTGTTGCATGACAAGAGTGAACCATCGAGGATGGTTACTCAACTGAGAGTCATCTATGTCTCGACCTGGGACAATGCCTCTAAGACTTCCCAAGAGAAAGGAAAGGAGGTATAATAAACTATGAAAGTAGGAGGCTATGGACTTCTACGAAAGTACAGACTGTACAGAGGCTGAGGGATAACTAGAGAGAATAGAGAGAGTCTTTGACCAAATAGACTGTGAGTCAGACGAGAGGTTTGACTATGTTGTGTCTTTACTGTAAGGCCTAGCTTATCAATAATGGAAAATTGTTCCATACAGTACCATCAGGCCTTGTAGTCTAATATGGGAAGACTTCTTGAGGGTTATTGAGATATGGATCAGAGGTGAGTACATCGATAGGTAGTACCCCTGTGATAAGGAAAGTCTGCAAGAGGTGTTTGATCTGAATTGATCAGGCAGAGTTAAAGGAAAACTTGATTGTGTTACCATTAAGGGAAATAGATGTTATCCTAGGCATGGATTGGCTCACTACTCATAGGGCCATCATGAATTGTTATACTAAGGAGGTAATATTTGAATCTCCTACTCAGCTGAGGGTAGTGTTCAAAGGTATTAGCCAAGCAATGCCAGCCAGGCTGATTTCATTTGTGAGTGCCTTGAGGTTAATACAAAAAGGATGTGAGGCTTATTTGTCCCATTTCGTTGATAACAAAACCGAGAACGATATACAGGACATTTCTGTGGTTAGGGAATTCCTAGAGGTGTTTCCCACAGAATTACCTGGCTTACCTCTAGATCGGGAAACAAAGCTTACAATGGATCTAGTTCCAGGTGCTACTCCTATATCTATTCCCCCATATAGGATGGAACCTGTGGAACTGAAGGAGTTGAAGACTCAATTACTGGAGTTTCTGGATAAGGGATTTATTAGACCTAACATTTCACCTTAGGAAGCTCCAGTCTTATTTGTAAAAAAGAAGGATGGAATGTTAAGACTATGCATCGATTATAGGCAACTGAATAGGATCATAGTGAAGAACAAGTAACAATTGCCTAGAATTGATGATTTATTTTATCAACTGTAGGTAGCTCAGGTGTTCATTAAGTTAGATCTGACATCTGGGTAGTACCAGCTAGAAATAGCAGAGGCTGATGTACCAAAGAATGCTTTCAGGAGTAGATATAGACATTTTGAGTTTTTAGTAATGTCGTTTGGGCTGACTAATGCACTAGCTACATTTATGGCATTAATGAATAAGGTATTTCAGCCCTATTTGGATCACTTTATGATAGTGTTTATTGATGACATTTTGGTGTATTCAAAGAGCAAAAAAGAGCATACTGAGCACTTGAGAGTGATATTACAGATCATGAGGGAGAAAAAACTATATGCTAAATTTAGTAAATGCGAGTTGTGGCTAGATCAAGTAGTGTTTTGGGTCATACAGTAAGTGGGCAAGGTATTCAAGTGGATTCAAAGAAGATAGAGGCAGTAATGAAATGGGAGGCTCTAGAGAATGTGTCTGAAATCTGGAGTTTCTTAGGATTGATCGAATATTACTGAAGGTTTGTCGAGGGGTTTTCTTTGACCTCAGCCCCTCTGACTAAACTTCTAAGGAAGAATGTGGTGTTCAGATGGAATGATGAATCTCAAAGAAGTTTTGAGGAACTGAAACATTGGTTACTACAGCGCTGGTGTTGACTATTCCATCAGGAACTAGTGGGTATTTAGTAATACAGTGATGCTTCACATCAAGGATTGGGATGTGTGTTAGTGCAGTATGGCAAGGTGATAGCCTATGCATCGAGACAATTAAGGTCTCATAAGATAAACTATCCGGTACATGATTTAGAGCTTGTAGCCATAGTCCTTACTATAAATATATGGAGACATTACTTGTATAGAGAGACATTCCAGATATACACTGATCATAAAAGCTTGAGGTATTTACTGAGTCAGAGGGAATTGAATATGAGACAGAGAAGATGGATCGAGCAGTTAAAATATTATGACTGTACGATTGAATATCATCTAGCGAAAGCTAATATAGTGGTTAGATGCATTGAGTAAGAAGTCGAATAACAATGTAGCTCAGATGTAGTTATCAAGGTTACCGAGCTTAATTCAGTTGAGAGATTTGAACGTGGAGTTAAATTTAGAACAAAATGAAGCATTGATAGCTACATTAAAGTTGAGACCAATGTTCTATAAGAGAATTAGAAGAGCTTAGAGTAAAGATCATGAAATGGTGAAATTGATTGAGAAAATTAAGATGAATCCAGATTCTGAATTTGAATTAAGAGATGAAACATTGTGGTTAAAACAAAGGTTATGTGTGCCTAATGTGGATGAACTGAGAAAGGAAATCTTGGTGGAGGTGCATATAGCAGCATATGCTACGCATCCTGATACTACCAACATGTATAATATGCTTAAGCAACATTTTTGGTGGCCAAGGATGAACTTGCCAGCAGATTAAGGCTGAGCATCAAGCTCCAGTTAGGATGTTACAATCATTACCTATTCGGGAGTGGAAATGGGAATGAATCATAATAGATTTCATTATGGGATTGCCTAAGACTCCAAAGCAAATGATACTATCTGGGTTGTAGTGGACCGATTAATTAAGTCCGCCTATTTCTTACCAGTGAGAGAGAATAACTCACTAGACCAATTGGCACGGAGGTATGAGAATGAGGTAGTGAGACTATATAGGGTTTCCGTGTCTATAGTATTGGATAGGGATCCCAAATTTACTTCGAGGTTTTAGAAGAGCCTATAGTCAGCTATCGGTACGAAGTTAAAATTCAATACTGCATCTCATCCTCAAATAGATGGGCAGCGTGAGTGGACAATCAAGACTGTTGAGGATATGCTTAGAGCATGTGTATTATAGTTTTAAGGAGCTTAGGATTGGTATATAGCTTTAAATGAATTTACTTACAACAACCACTACCACAATAATATTGGAATGGCACCTTATGAGGCAATTGTATGGTAGAAAATTTTGATCGCCTCCATATTAAGATGAGGAAGGTTTGAAAATGATAGAAGGCCCTGAATTGACACAAGATATTATGGATAAGGTGAAACTAATTCGAAGCCGACTAAAAGCAATACAAGATAGACAAAAGAGTTATATAGATCAGTATAGAAAGCATATGGAATACAGTGTGAGATACAAAGTATTTATGAGAGACTCACTTTGGCAAGGAGTGTTGAGATTTAGAAAGAAGGGCAAATTGAGCCTGAGATACATTGGTCCTTATGAGATTATAAAGAGGGTAGGACCTTTGGCGTACAGATTAGCCTTATCGAGTGAAATGTCTCAGATACACAATGTACTTCATGTCAGCATGCTTAGGAGGTATAGATTTAACCCAATGCATGTATTACCAGCTCAAGCGATTTATGTTACTAGTAATCTGAGTTATGTTACGGAGCTGATCAAGATAGTGGGATATCAAACAAAATAGTTGAAGAATCGGGTAATTCCATTGGTGAAAGTCCTACAAAAAATCACTCGAATGAGGAAGCAACTTGGAAAATATAGGAACATACGAGAATGCAATATCCCTACTAGTTTCATCAACCAAGTAAGAATTTCGAGGATGAAATTTCTTAAGGAAGGGAGAATTATAACATCCCATTATCCCATGATTAGGGTTAGAACCTAAAAAATTACATATGAGAGTTTACTGAGAATTTAGAAGTGCATTTCATTGATTATATAATATACACATGCACGTGAATAATGATGTCGCTCATTAAAATCATTGTACATGCATTCATTGACTTTTTTAGGTATAAGTGATTTTTTATTTGATTAAAGTGTGAATTATGGATTAATTGTCTTAAAAATTAAATTGGTGTGTATTAGAATTAATTTCACATTTTTGAGACATTTTGGATATTTAGGAGATTTATAAAACATTTGGAGTACTTTAGACTAAGAAAAATATAAAAAGAAGAGACAAATAGAAGTGTGACAAATGAACTAGTGAGTGTGTGACAATTGGAAAAATTACTATGTGACAAGTGGAGCAATAGCTAAGTGACATTTGGTAGCTTGAAAAGGATGACAAGTGTAGGAAATACATTGGAGATATGTATCAAGACCGAAAAGGGACACCCAAGTCACATTTTTGGTAAGGAGACTTTTTTCATTCTTTTAGCTTGTTCATCATCGAAACACCAAAACTTTCTCCTTGCTCTCTATCACCGAAACACCTAGCTGGATATTTTTATGTTATGAACTTACCCACGTTACTTTGTACAAAGACTTCAGCCCATATTTTGTTTTTTTTTCTATACTCTTATCTTTGTTTCATCTGCCAAAGCCTCTCATTTGCTTCCCCCCATTTCTGGAATTTTACTGAAGAGAGTGAAGCTTAAGACTAGTAAGTTATGCTTTGAGTTTTATGTAATGTAAATGACTTTTGATGATGATTTAATGTTTGAAAATGGATGCATGCGCAAATGGCGTAGCAAGATGAATGGATGCATACGTGAGTGATGCAGGAAGAAGTAAATTTTGAGATATAAGTAAAATGATGAAGGAGTAAAATCAGTAGAAAATGTGCAAAAAATGTATAAAGGATTGTGATAATTTGAGTTAAATGAAGATTAGTGAAGTGCAGAAAATGTGATATGTATAAGTATAAATTAGGTTCTGTTTTTGCATTGTAAATTATTCAAGAACTTGTGAATTGTGTATAGAGATTATTGAACTAAAAATTGAGGTATAACTGAATCATCAACGTGAAAGGATATAAAAATGATAGAGAAGTAAAGAACATTGACAATGAATTATGCTGGAGTATGTTATATGCAGTGTTTTATTGAACAAACATTTGTATTTTGGCTATAACTTGATTTGTGAATATCCAAGTTAGATAAACTTTGATCTACAGTAAACTAGAGACATATGGATACATTTTTCATGAAGGAATAGAATTTGAAAGTTTTCCTTAAGATTCTTTAAATTAGGATTGAAGTTGAGAGTTGTGTTCTATCGAGGTATGAGAAATAGTATGGAGTATTTTGATTATCAGTTTCACGATACTAAACCAAAATGTATGAATTTGATGTCATTAGAAACATACAAAATATAAAAACATTTGATTAGAAGAAAGTGTTACCTAAAAACTTTTGTTTCTAGGTCAAAAATGGCAAGAAAGAACGAAGCAAAACAAAGAAGTCGAGATCTTGCATCTGTACGATCGCAACTCTGCTGAAGAAAGATGCACGATCGTGACTTTGTAAAAAATAAGTACATGATCGCGATCTGAAATGTTTTATCAAAGAGTGAATTTTTGGATGTTTTTCAACCCCAATTGAAGTAAGGATGTTACTATATGAGGTATGTAGGTTTAAATGAGCTCTTAAATGAATTTAATTGATATTGAATGAAGGGATTAAAGTGAGTAAAGAGTATTAGTGATTGAAGAATGTTTGGAAGGTGTTGTAATTGCTTATAAAGTGTATTAAGGAAACATACTCAAAAAGTTGTCATTAAATATGAATAGTATATAATACATTTATGAATGTTATGATTGACTATTTATCTGAATGTGTCAATTTTGTATATGATTGCATTTTATAGAAGAATACATTAAGCGACCGCTTCCAAACATTGCCGTCACTTTAAGGCAATAAGTTGAAAGGAGCAATATTGAGTAACCTAAGATGGTCTCACCTTGATTGTCTGTAAATTATGTACTGAATTAATATTATGTGTATGTACTGAATTTCAAACATTTAATGTCCGAGGCATTTGATGCATGAATAGAACACTGGAAGTGCTACTTAAATATGAATGTGATTGACTAAATGATATGTGATTAACCAAATGATTCTCAACTATCATGTTAAATTCTAGACTAAAAGTTCAATGACAAATGTGAATGAGAAAGAATGCGAATGTGACAAAATGAAAATGCATAGTGCATTTCATTACATGAAAGCTTGAAATATAAAGGCAGTTGTGACCAGAGTTGCCAGTGAAAAAGAGCTTAAAGCTCAGAAATCTGAGGTAAGAGCCTATGGCTCAATATGTATAAAGAGTCTTGTATCCTCAACGATAATTAAAAATAAAATAAAAAAATAGGAATCTAGGGGCTATTTTCGTTTGAATTAAAAGAGAAAAATTGGAATAATTCTATAATGAAATAATGGAAAAACTGGACAGTATGATAGAGCCCGGTATCCACAACAGATACGGGATAGTGAAAAAGGCAGTTAGTCACAACAACGTAATTAAATGAAGTTGAGTCTCATAAGCATTACATATACATATGATATGAATTAATTGAATGATTACAACGCTTTGACAACTTTTTTATATGATATGTGTGATTGATTATCGATGATTGTAGTTTGAATAATTGCAATGGAATGATGAAAATTGAGATGATGTGAATTATGTGATGACATAAATTGTGTATTGCATGAAAATAGTGAACTATCGAGGATGGTTACTCAACTGAGTTCGTAAAACTCAACCAAATTGTATTATTGATATTTTTAGGTTCGAGTGAGCGACGACCTAGCTTCTAAGACTACTTAGAAGAGATTTTGTACAACTATTGGATAGATTGTATGGCTCAAAGGTCGGTCAGCTGGGACTGAAAGAATAATTTAATTTTTGTTTAATTCCTCATGTATGTAGCATACTTTGTAGATAGAGCTGTGACTCTGATTGATAGATATTGTACAAACATGGATGATGACTGTAATGCTACATTGTAAATATGGTTTATGAAATGATATGAGGAAATTTTTGGTTTTTAAACATTGTGTTATTTATGAAGTAGTTTTAATGCCACGCTATATCATGAAAGTGAAATAGTTAGCACACCATTTCTGACGAGTATGTGCACGTCCGTTCAAAGGGCATATAGACATGTGTCTGATGGGGGTGGGTTGCTACATGGATAACCTGTTTAGATTGCCCATCTGTCTGGGGATGGAAAGTAGTAATGAACTTAACTTGAGTACCCAAAACCTTTTGCAGACTTTTCCAAAATCTCTAAGTTAATTGAGGATTCCAGTACTCCATGCAGTCTCACTATTTCACTCACATCTAAGTCTGCAAGCCTATCCAAAGAATAGTCAGGATGAATAAATAGAAAATAAGCAGCCTTGGTGAACTTATCCACAATCACTTATACAACATCATGCTTCTTCTGAGTAAGAGGAAGTTCAGTGACAAAATCCATAGTAATGTTATCCCATTTCCATTGAGGAATAAAAATAGGATGTAACAAACCAAATGGAACTTGATGTTCAGCTTTAAGTTGTTGACATGTCAAACGTTTAGCTACATAATCCACAACATCTTGTTTCATACCCGACCGCTAGTAATGTTGCTTCAGATCTTGATACATCTTATTTCCACCAGAATATATATTGAAAATAGTATTATGAGCCTAAACTAACAACTTCTTTTTTAGTTCATCATTAGTTGGCACACACAAATGATCTTTATAATACAAATCATCATCTCCTTTCATAAAAAAGTCAGGTTGTTTACCTTCCCGAGTAGCCAAGATAAGTGGTTGCAACTTTTCATCAACTCTTTAAGCATCACAAATTTCTTTCCTTAAGGTAGGCCTAACTTTCATTTGAGCTATTAAAGCTCCTCCAAATACAAGTCTCCATTCACCATGCTACACTAACAATGTTGAAATGGTCTTCTGACTCAAGGCATCAGCCACAACATTAGCCTTACCCGGATGGTAGTCCGCAATACAATCATAGTCTTTAAATAGTTCCAACTAACGTCGTTTTCTCATATTGAGTTCTTTCTGGGTAAACAGATACTTTAGACTCTTATGATCTGTGAAAATTCTACACCTTTCACCATACAAGTAATGTCATCAAATTTTCAAGGCGAACACTACTGCTTTGAGCTCCAGATAATTTGTAATGTAATTCTGTTCATGTGGCTTTAGTTGCCTAAAGGAATAAGCAACTAACTTTTCATCGTACATCAAAACACAACCCAAACCAAACCATTTCTAGATGCATCATTAAACATAACATACTTCTGACCAGAAGTAGGTTGAGCCAATATAGGAGCTTTAATAAGCATACTTTTCAGTTGATCAAAACTATTTTGACATCTATCAGACCATTCATACTTCACTCCTTTCTATAATAGTTTAGTTAAAGGGGATGCTATCACTGAGAACCCCTCCACAAACCGGAGATAATAACTAGCCAAACCTAGAAAACTTCTCACTTTTGTCATATCTGTGGTGTCTTCCAGCTAACAATCGCTTCTATCTTACTAGGATCAACTCTAATCCCTAGAGAAGAGATAACATATCCTAGAAAAGATATCTCTAGAAGCTAGAAATCACACTTCCTCAGCTTAGAATACAATGGTTTTCCTATAGGGTCTATAACATAATTTGGAGATGCTCAGCATAGTCATGTTCATTCTTAGAATAGACCAGGATATCATCTATAAACACTACAACAATCTGGTCTAAATAAAGCTTGAATACTCTATCCATTATATACATAAATTTCCCTGGAGCATTAGTTAACTAGAATGGCATTACTAGGAATTCATAATGTCCATAATAGGTCCTAAATGTTGTTTTTCGGTACATCCACATCCTTTACCCAAAGTTGATAATACTCTGATCGCAGATCTATATTTGAAAACATTCGTAAGTCTTTTGACTGATCAAATAGGTCTTCAATCCTTGGCAACGGATACTTGTTCTTCACTGTGACTCTATTCAATAATCGATGTACATTCGTAGCGTACCATCCTTTTTCTTAACAAACAAGATCGTTGCTCCCTACAGTGAGACACTGGGTCAAATGAACCCTTTATCCAGAAGCTCTTGCAACTGCGCCTTCAACTCCTTTAATTCAGTAGGAGTCATTCTGTATGGTGCTCTAGATATAGGAGTAATGCTAGGCATAACTTCAATAGACAACTCCACTTCCCTTTCAAGAGGGAGTACAGGTAATTCCTTAGGAAACACATCTGAAAATTCATTCACCACCAGAATATCTACCAATTTACCACCCTCTTTTTTAGGATCAAACATAAAAGCTAAAAAAGCTTTACATCCCTTCCTGAGGAGCTTTTGGGTTTGCATAGCAGATACCATATCAGCCAAAGAACTAGTGCAGATGCTATGCAAGACTATTTCAGGCTGATCAAGCTTCCTAAACATAACTGTCTTAGCATTACAATTAACCACTGCCTAATGCTTGGACAACCAATCCATACCCAGAATCAAATGAAATTCATGAAAAGGAAATCTAATCAGATCTACTACATATTCATTTCTTTGGATCATAATAATACAATTCCTAAACACCTAATTAACTAACACACTACTACCCAGAGGACTAGTTACATAAATGTAATACTCTAGCTGATCTATAAGCATCTCCTTGTTAGGAATTTTTCTAACACTAAGGAATTTTTCTAACACGAACAGAGGAATAAGTAGATCCAGGATCAATCAGTACATGTATCTCATAATTAAAGAGAGAAACAATACAAACAATGACTTTAGGGGCATCCTGCTCCTTACGAGCTTTCAATGCATAAGCTCGAGCTGAAGCAGAAGGCACAGCTGGTCGATAAATAATTTATGAATGGGAACTTAGATTAGGTTTTTTCTAACCAAATCCTCTACGAACTCTACCTCATCTTCTGATTCTAGCAAATATATGAGAGACCTTCCTACTAGCTTGTGATGTCTAGGACTGTGTTAGCTATCTGATGTTTCGTGCTGTCACATGTGAAAAATGTACCTGTAGTCCTCTAACTAGTACCCCGATGGTATTTGGAGCAATAAGGAAACTCTAGAATACTATAACCTTGGCCCATAAAGGAGCCTCTACCAAAAGTTGTCGGTAAAGGAAAGTTCTGTTGCCTTCCCCAAATTACAGGTCTCTGAGTAAATTCTGGTGTAGAGGAAACATCTTTATGACTCCTCTTGCCTGATGATGGACCTCCTCTAGTAAAGCCCCTTTATTGACCCCTTTCTCTCCTAATCATCTCTTGCCTCTCTATTTTTATTGCTCCTTGATTGAATCGTTCAAACCTTCCTCGAAATGATGACATTAGAACTCCTCAGTAAGTATTGGTTTGGGGTATACTTGTTGAGTCAGTTAAACTCCCTATTGTACTCAGTAACAAATAAGTTTCTCTACTTTAGATTCATAAATTACTTCCACTTCCCCTTTCTATAAGCCTTCGTAACATACCTAGCTTTAAACTTTTAGGAAAAGAAATCCCAAGTTAGAGGTACCAGTAGCTGAGGATTCCTCAAAATGAATTTCCACCACTCATAGGCTGCTCCTTGAAGAGGAGAGACAGCACAATGCACCACCTGATCTAGTGAACAGCAGATTTCATCTAATACCCTCTTTACTTTCTCTATCCAAAACTTAGCTCTTTCAGATTCCTCCAATGATGTTCCAGAAAATTCTTGAGCTCCATACTTCTGTAGCTGGTCAACCGGAGCCTTGGATGCAGTCATATGATGCAGTAACATCATCATATCCTAAGAAAACTTTACTAAAGGCTCTCCCTGAGTTGCAGGAGGAGGTGGCACCTTAACTTCACTTTGATTGACCCAGAGGATCCAGATATCGATAGACAAGATCGTTCAAGATTATTACTCTCAGCAACCTTGTCAATGGCTTCGTGAGATCTTTTCATATTTAATTCTCTAACCAAAACATAGGATAAGCTACATTAGGCCAAAACTTAATTTTTACACTCAAGTATAAGTAGTAGTTAAGCGCTGGTTAAATTAGAATAGCCTAAACCATGCTCTGATACCAACAGATGTAACAACCACATACCCCCTGGGAGGATATGCAGATGCCACACATAACAACACCCAAACATATCATATCAACAATTCCAAGCATTCTCAGAAACTCAAGCATCATACATTACATTACATTTTATTATGTTTTAAAAATACTATACATAATGTAATGACAACTCACCAAATATGTTACATGCCTTAAAATCCAAATTTCCTCTTGTTTATAAACATTACAAACTATATATGCAAAACATAAACTATCTCATCATACTGAGTACGAGTCAATAACAACAAATTGAACATTATTCATAACAAAGCATAGTCTTCATTGGGCACTTAGTGGGGAATAACTAAACAGGATATGTAATGGCAACTCTCTCTAATAGTCATGTGATGTTAACATATACAAATCATACACATTTCGAGCAATATGCATCTCATATCAGAATAAATCATATCAGAGTAGAATATATCTATTTTATGGTAAAACTCAAAAGTATCAAAATAGAATAACATAATATCAAAAACAGAATTTTAAAGTATCAGAACAAAACTTGTTTGTATCAAAATAAAATTTGTTTATATCAGAATAGAGCTTAGTTGTTTTAAAACAGAGCTTGATTATATCAGGGTTGAGCAAATAATAAAATACAAAACAACTTAGCCTATTAATCCTTTTTAAATAAGTGGGTAATAGGACTAGAATAGAAGATACCATGATTGTATCTAAAACAAAAGAGACTTAAGTCTCTGAAACAGAAGTCATAAAAGCGTTTGGAATCAGAAGACACCGAAGTGCCTCATCATAGAAGACACCGAAGTGTCTAATTACAGAAGCAACTACTAACCTTTCTAGACTTGCCTATTTACCCACGACTAAGACTCAACATTTTTAAAATAAACCATTCAGATTTTAGAATTTTATGTAAACAATGAAGTACAAAATATGTCTTTATTATATTTTGCTCCAAATGAACTTATTCATTGATTGATCAAACATAACATACCTTATAAATATAAATATGTGAAATTATGTATCAATAGAAGTATTAAGTCATCAAAAAATATGTATATGCACACAATTAGAAAGCACTTCCAATATAACCCCAACTATCAAACTCCTCGGATAACTGATGGTCTGGAATTATCACAATATTATCGCAGAAATTCCCAATTCAGAAACATCCATATCCAATTCATAATACATAAACCTTAGCAACTCATTCATTCATGATCACACCAAGCAATTCAACATTGTATTTATCATTATTAAACCATATATCCTTTATATTATCATCTGCATTAATAATGCATAATTAAACTAACTATTTCTCAATTACATCAGATACCAATTTAAGTTCAAACATACCTTAAACAAGTCCATTTAAGTCCTATTGTACCAAATAAATTAACTGAACCCTATATAGTTCATCAATTACACAAAACCCCATTTTTTCACTTTCCTAATCATTTCATAAAATTGTGGGATAAGTGACTCGAAACCTTCAAACAGTTGTTTTCACAGGATAGGTCTTTCGATCAGTTTTGTATGGCTATTCTGACCTAAAAATTGACATTTTTAGATAATACTTTCTTCTAAACAAATGTTCCTCTATATATTAGGATTCAAAAGAAATAAATTTAATTCAATTTAGTTCATTATTCCAAGGGTTATACCCAAAATAATATAGACTATTCTCAACCATGGACAACAACAAGAACTTAACTTTAAGCTAAACTTCAAAACCCTTAATGATAGAAATCAAATTCAATTCCTTCATAAAAGTTGTAGATAAATGTATCTGGTTTAATATGAATTTAAAATAACCCCATTTTGATGTCTATAGGTCATGATATTGCTAAAATACCAATGCCTCTTTAGTGGAACCACTCCTTCTAATAAGTATCCAGCATGTATCAAGTTTCTCACCACAATTCTTCATTAATTCAGTACACATTTTATCCACTTCAAAAGTGAAACAATACATGGTCAATCATGATACCAAGTTTAGTACTCCCTTATCTCTTTAAAATTCAAAAGAAAAACAACTCCAAATATCAAGCCCAACTAATCCTTCCAAGCATTCATCACATATCTAGGTTTAATGTACAAATTTCAACATTAACATAATAATAGCAAAAAAAAATAGTAGAACATTTTTCTAAGTTCAGTAGCTTACCAAATTTCAAGTGATGACAATCCAAAGTCCAGCAAAAATTCTAGAAGTTAAAGAGAAAATGGATGAAGCAGGATTTACTCCAACAAAAACTTGCTTCATCACCAGCTTGGTGTCACTAGCTTAACATGCCACTTAACACTAAGGCATGAAACCCATTTGCCAACCATTTCAGCTGCCATTTGTAACACTTCAATTAGGCCAGATATCCTCTTATTATGATGCCAAATATCAATGCATAAACTATACCAAATGTCACTATTTCATAGGCTAGTCATTCTAATTTTCATGTGCCAACTTAACTTGCCATTTGACAATTTTTCTAGTCCAAATTGTACTTTTAAATACCTCAATTCTCTAATGGTGTCAATACATTCTAAGCCACTAAATATGATCCACTTCATAAAAAATTCAAGTAATATGTTTTTCATATTCTAATCATAACACAGTTCTAACTCCTATCACATATGTAGTTTCATAAATATGTTTTATTTCAACTAGGGATTACTTTGGGGCCTTATAGAATAGGCAGTAAAACTACTTCCTACTTCATAAACTGGCTATAAGGATTGTAGCAATTCCAACCAAGACCTCAAGCTTCTTCCTCAGATTTAGGTACATCTTTAGAAGATTTGATTAAGTCCATTGGTAATAAAACTCTACAATTTTAGCAAGAAGTAAAATCAAGCTTCCAAAATTTGGAATGTTAAATGGATCAAATGGCATTAAGGATTGACCATCTAGAGTCACAAAGTGGAGGATAACTACCATCACAACTAGAGGAGAATGTGAAGAATGTTAATGCAATAACCTTAAGGAGTGGTAGGAAGCTTGAGGACCCTAAAAGAGTTACTTAAGGGATAGGTAATAAAGATATTAGGAGGAAGCTTGAAGAAGAAAGGGATATACCATCAAGCTCAAAGGAAAATGTTGAATTCCCAATTGTTGAAAGGGATAATTCTCTACATTTTCCTAGCAAGTTAGCAAAGTTAATAAGGAGTATAAGGATAAAGAGATCTGGGAGACCTTTCAGAAGGCTGAGGTGAACATTTCACAGTTAGAAGCGATTAAGAAAATACCGAAGTATGCAAAATTCCTTAAGGAATTGTGTACAAACAAGTGAAAGTTAATGCTCTATCTAGTTTCTATTGCTCTTAATTGCTTTCATATCTTGATTTTGGATACAAATCTTTTTCATTTGAACCAAACATGAGATGAATTGAGTGGAAATGATGTGACTATTACATGAATGTTAATTGGATCATTTTGTGAATTTTTCAAGAAGCTTAATGGGAAAGTTGAACTAAATTTGCATGAAAGGAAATGAACAAAAAAAGAAAGGTGATGACTAAAGGTTTCACCACTGTGATAAAGCTTGTCATGGTGATGACTAACTTGTCACCTTCGTAACATAAGTCATGGTGGTGACTTAACTTATCACCACTGTGGCAAGTTAGTCATAGTGGTGACTAAACATGTCACCACCGTAACCATGGCTGAAGACAAAGGTGGTCACAGCCGTGGTCACCTAATGTACTCCAATAACCCAATTTTCTCTAATTTATCAATTTGTTACGTGTCATCTACAGGAGGGAGAGCTTAAAAACCTAGACCTAAAGTAGACTAAAACATTCCAAATCAAAAGATATATGGTATATATGAAACTTGTGGTCATAGAGCTAATGTTTGTTTATATTCTTATTAGCCTTTTACGGAAGGGGAAGAATAAGTGAGCTCACTCAACGATTTTCAACCAAGGGAGCAAAATAATCTATAATAAAACACCTATAACCCTAATTGGAGAAACCACCACAATTTTTCATGAAAAACCAATAATCCAATACAACACCAACCATAATACCAAAATTTTCAGACGTCGAATTATTACCAGAGGCAATCCTCACTTCAAAAGCCACCAAGCAAACCTTCTTTTAAGGAAAGCTTGAATGCATTTATTTAAGTCATAACTCAAAATCAAGAAAAGAAAACAAGTGGTTTGATTCTTTTGAGGCATTTGTTAAGAGCATTGAGATCCAAGTAGGTAACTTACGGCTCAAATGCACAACAATCCGAAAGGGAAGTTGCCCAATCAACCCAAGCAACCCCAAACAATCACTATTCTAAGAAGTGGTAAGGTAATCGATAAGCATATTAAGATCCCTTCCAATCTATCTAGTGTAGGTAATTAAGAGGAGGAGAGCCTACCCAATGAAGAAGGTGAGCAGAATGGAGGATGTAATGGGCACAAAAACCATTCAAGTCAGGTTTAGAAAGGTGAAAAACTGGGGTAGGCAATAGACTAAAATGAAGAACTAAGATTGTATAAGACAATTAAGCCTTATAGACCACCAATCCCATATCTGAACTGCCTTAAGGAATCAAAACATGATAAACAAATTTCTAATCTTTATAACATGTTTTCCAAAGTTAACATTAACCTACCTTTGTTAGGTGTGTTCAGAAACATTCTAGCTTATATGAAGTTCTTTAAGAAATGGAAGTTCGAGCCAAACGAGAAGGTGACAGTTTTAGAGGTTGCAAGTGTAATGCTCCAACAATAATTACCCCCCAAATTGAAGGATCGAGGGAATTTTCTTTTACAAGTATCAATAGGTAATGGTGATGAGGTTAAGGGTATGCTTGACCTTAGGGTGAGTATAAACCTCATGCCCCACTTTATTTATGAGAAACTGGATCTAAGACAATCAAGACCAACCAATATATGCCTATAATTAGCTAATAGGTCAATCCATTATCCAAAAGGAAAAATGGAAGATGTGTTAGTGAAGGTTAGTGGACTGATTGCTCCTGTAGATTTTGTGATCTTAGACAAAGGAGAGGTTAAACAACAAGGGAAAAGCACACCATACTCATAGGGAAGCCTTTTATGGCCACTCCTATACCTTGATTGGTGTGAAAAACAGAAAGCTAAGCATGACTATTTTGGGCGAAGAATTTTCAATCTTTAATGTTGAACCTATTCCTACTACTACTGTTTCTGAACAGTGTTCTTTTATCGATCAAGTTATTGCTGCATATTTTGATTTTGCCTTGCAACAAAAAGAAAAGAAGTTGGACTTGGTTAAAGAAAGTAATGAATGCTACAAATTATTGGTAGATGCAACTAAGGGAGAGGTTGGCGAATTTTTGAGCAAAGCTCCTGATGAAAAGAACAAAGCAATGGACTCAAACACTTTGTGTAACACCCCATTACCCTAGGGTACGTACCGGAACGCCCGTAGGTCATTCCGATACATATCCTAAGATAACGGAGCGTTACGTGCAATTACTATAGAACTCCACATGGCATCACATACATTAAAAGAATAAGAACCAGTAAATGTAATTCACAAA
>JANIIA010000010.1:15244861-15263784 GCA_027478495.1 Erythroxylum alaternifolium | reverse complement strand
AGTCATTACCCTTAGGAGAAATTTCCCCCAATGAATGTTTATTAATAATTGCAATTTTATGTCGAGGATCCATAATAGCATGATAACATCGGTAACCTGAAACCAAGGTATTTCTCCCATTGATTTTTCAGATTTAATTATTGCCTTCGATTTGCGATTTTTCCCTTTAATTTTCTATTATTGCCGTGATTAAACAAAACCCCCTTTTTACTTTTGTTATTTGTTTCGTTTGAATTCGCACTCATTACCGTAAGAATTCCTCGTAGGAACGATATCTGCTTATCGTTACTACATTAATTTGTTTTAACAGAAGTGAATTCTTTTATATTTGGTTGCAGGCGACAACATCACCATTGTGTATAAGGTGATCACCAATATATTGATGGAGCGTATGGCATCTGTGATTGGTAACATTGTAGACCCAGCTTAGGCCGACTTTGTGCCAGGTAGAAATATGATGGATAACATATTTCTAGCATAGGAATTAGTAAGAGAATACACCAGGAAAAGAATTTCCCTACAATGCATGATCAAGTTTGACATCATAAAAACCTATAACATTGTTTCTTGGGTCTTTCTTGAGGATATGCTCAATGGCTTGGGATTTCCTACTAAGTTTGTTGGATGGATTATGGAACGCGTTACCATAGAATCCTTCTCGATCTCAGTGAATGGTGCATTACATGGTATGTTCAAAAGTAGGTTTGGACTGAGACAAGGTGATCCTATGTCACCTATTTTGTTTCTTCTTTGCTTGGAATACTTCTCGAGATTGCTTAAAATGCAAAACATGAACACCCATTTTAACTTCCATTGAAGTGTAACAAGCTGGGCATCTCTTACATTGCTTTTGCTGATGATTTAATATTATTTTTGAGAGGAGATATCTGCTCTATTAAAATTATGGTGGATGCTTTGAGAGAGTTGGAAGGAGTATCAGGGCTGAAGGTGAGCCCTTCCAAATCAAATTTATACTTGGCTGGAGTTTTTGGTAGAGATAGGGATAACATTGTGGAGATGGTTGAATATCCTATGGAGGAATTTCCTGTTCAGTATTTGGGGGTTCCTTTGGCCCCTATGAAGGTTTCGGTGGCTTAATTTTCTGTATTGATTGAATCCATTGAGACCTATATAAATGGTTGGAATGGTAAAACTCTATCCTATGCTGGGAGAATTGATCTGATTAAATCTGTCATTCAAGGTGGAAAATCTTTTTGGCTTTAGGCGTTCCCCATTCCGGTGTCTATCCTTGAGAGAATAACCTCTATTTGCAGGTTGTTCTTATGAGGTGGTAAGCACTTTAAGGTGGCATGGGATGATATATGTGTACTAAGAGATGAGGGTGGACTGGGATTGAAGAATTGTAAAGTATGGAATTCGACTTTGCTGGCTAAAGTGCTATGGAACATTCATTCCAAAGCTGATTCATTATGGGTGCGATGGATTCATGAGATGTACTTGAGAAGATCATCAATTTGGAACTGAGAACCTCTAAATTGAGACTCACCCTTGATGAAGAAGTTGGCTTTGATTCGGAATACTTTGGTGGATAGGATGGGTGGCCGTCGGGAGGTGGTGAATGGGTTGTAGGGACTATGTATAAATAGAGCCCTCTCCTCAAGGAGGGTGTATAAGCTGCTTCAAGTAAAGCATAATAGACGACCCTGGATGTCCTTTATTTAGAAAAACTATATTATGCCTAAGTTCTCCTTTATTGCATGGCTTAGTCTTCGTAACCGACTACCAATAAAGGATAACTTGACATTCCTTGATATAGATCCGATTTGTAGCTTGTGTGGTGCTGTGTTAGAACTGTTGATCATTTGTTTTTTAGATGTTTTTTATCAAGTGATGTTTGGAGTGCTATTCGAGGTTGGCTGAGGTTGACAAGGGCTATGCCTACTTTGTCCAGTGCCATCAAGTGAATTAGGAGAGACTACACTGGAGCACGCATAAGAAGCAAAGCTACACGATTGGCATTTATGTGTACCATCTATACAATGTGGAAGACAAAGAATGTTATTCAGTTAGATTTTGCTTCTTTTACGAGCTCTGATGTAGTATATAAGATAAAGTCTTTAATATACAAGATCTTGTATAGGATTTATCCTAATGAACTGACTACCTTTTGATATTTTTGATATTGTATAGATGACATTAATGTTTTTTATTACAGCCTTTGGTCGGGGTATGCCCCAAGGACCGTGTATATAAACTTATTGCTTTAATATATTTACCTTTTATCAAAAAAGGATTAAATAGGATAAAAGCATATAAAATGATAGTTTATTGTTGAAAAAAGAACGACACAAGTTAAAAGTGATTTATATGTAAAAAAACTTATAATTCAATATCTATTTTGATTAAGATGTTATTGGACATTAGATAGGATGTGGCGTACCGAATGGTATACCTTCTTTATATGATGAGCTCCTTTCGAGAGTTGATAATGCAACTTACTAAAGGAATCATTGAGTTTTAGTTTTACCAAATGCATTATATATATATATACACACTTTAATGTTTTGAATTATTTAAAAGGAATCTTAATTTTTAAATCATTTAAATTTAACCTTAAACTTAAATTGGTAGAACCTTTGGCAAAATTAAAAGTACATTTCTTTTGTATTACACCAGCATAAAAGTAATAAATTTTAATTTTTTAAATGAAAACCCTTATAGAGATGGCAATGAGTTGGTCTATGAGTCGGTCTTGTTAATTTTTTAAAAATTAAAAGCGTAAAATAACGTCTTTTATTTAATTGAGTCCAGGCATGGGTTATCTAAGCTCAGGCTTGCCCGAAGCGTAACTCTTTTACTCAAAAAAGTTGAGCCTCAGATCGATCTAGGCTCAGTTTAACCCATGGATCGATCCATTAAAAACATCTAAATTTAGACTCATGGGCTAGCCAATTGTTTTCCTTGCATTCATAAGATTAGGTGACTTCCACTCACTTATATTCAATTTAAATTATAATTAATATAATTAATCTATATGTATCTTACTCACATAAATTAAATTTAAATTATAACTAATTTAATTAACTCCTATGAGTTTCACTCATTTAAATTAAATTTTAATTATAATGAATTCAATTAACTAATTAAATATATAATTAAATTAATCCCAATTAACTTAAAACTTCCTAAAAACCATTCTTCATGACCGAAACCCACCAAGAGTAACTAGCGTTCTAACGTCACCAAGAAGAGATCAAACAACAGAAGACTCGTCCCTCCAAGTCTTACAAACCCTCTGTGACCACCATTGCAACCACAAACACAACAGACGTAGAGATAGGGACAGACAACATGAAAGAAACCACTTCGTGTTGTGATATGATCTATTGGAAGACGTATCCAATGACAGGTCCAAATTAAGAACATCAGAGGGACTATTGATACTTTCATCTTCAATATTTATTATTTCAGACCCCACAGATTTATTATTGGAATTAGTTCCTCTAGTATCAATATAAATCTCATTAGATCCATATGAAGTCATATTTACTGCACAATCATTTTCATATTTCTATTTTTAATTTTTTTATCATTAATGGTAATACCAAGAACCAACTGTAAACCACTTCTCTTAGCATTATGTTTCTGTTTTTGTCATTAATAGTAAAAACCAAGAACCAACTGCAAACCACTTATCTCAACACTATGCTTCAGCCCTATCTTTTTGATTAATTTTAAAAGTTGAAAATATCTTCTACTTTTAGATAAGTTCATAAATTTAATTAGAAAAGTTTAGTGTTTGGATATGTTGAAAATCCAACAAGTGAGTCGAGTTTGGTTTTTGTTTTGTGATTCATTTACTGTGTCATCGCTTCTGCCAATGTCTAAAAAATAGATAACTTGGTAATGAAGAAAAAACAATAAAAAGGAAACTTTCTTACATCTTTCATTATAAAATATGAACTAAGAATATAGGAACACAAAAGCCCAAACTTTAAACCAAATAACCAATTATAAGAAGCAACGTGACTTTGAAATAGATTTTATTGAATACTTAATCTTTTGTTGATTCTGGTTTATCAAAGGTGACAACATATTTGGCTGGAAATGTCTTGTGATATCCACCCACCTTTTCGCATAGCAAAATCTTTGAGATGTCTAAAACTTATTGTGTTAAGAGTGAGAAGAAGAGGTGAAAGCTTAAGAACAAGCAAGGCTATAGAAATTGGCTGAACGATAGTGCGAAAAGGAGCTTGAATCAATTGAAGAGAAGTATTTATCATCGAAATGATTTAGGGTTTATTATACTTAATTAGATTAATTACAATTTAGGTTTAATTTAAGTGATTAGTATTCACAAACACTCTTGAGTCCCACTTAAAAATAAAAAATTAAAAAAATATTTGATCATTTTACACTTGACTAAACATGGGTTTATGGAAACCTAAACATGGAGGACTTGATGGACATTCCATACGATGTCCAAGTAAATCACTAGTAGTGTGATTGTTGATCGATGGCATGAATGCAAATCACTGGTAGCATTACTATTGGCTAATGGAGTGGGATTGTGATTGTTATCGATGTGCGAGCGTGGATGCCGCTTCTGGTGGCTGGCGTAGGGTCAAAAGTAGTGGCGTAGAAGATGACAACATTGAAATTGGAAATCACCTAATACAAAATCAAATAGATGGTTGGTGCTGTTGTCTTCATAAGAAAATTGATTAGGATTTCATACCGTAGTGGCTTCCTTATAAAGATAATTACAGCTATTGAATATCGTTCTTTGATAGCTTTACCACATGTATTAATTTACTTTATTCTATATATGATTTGATATGTTTAAGTCCAGTATCATCTATATTGGATTTGGCAAGAGATTATTTAAATCATGTATTATATAATTAATATATGTGTGTGTGTGTCATAAGATTATCTTTTATGCTTATCTACATATTTTTCAAATTCATCGGTTTTCCATCTCCATCATCATTTGTGTTATGTATGTCATGTGTGCAAATAAACTTAGGCAATGTAATTGGTATTCAATTATTATATGAATGATGATTGGGGACTTTGTAATCTTTTGATTGAACAAATAATTAAAAACTAATTATTCATCCTATTTATAATAAAAATATGTATGTTAGCATTAACGTGTTACAAACTATTTTCTTTCTTGATGTGAAAACTTAGTGTTTTAAATATGACTAATGCATTAAAGAATATTCTTTTTAATTTTAATAAAGATAAAAAGTTGAATAATGATAATGATAAAATTTAGAGCATGAATATCAAATATGTGCAGGAAGAGAAAAAGATATGAAACCAATGAATATAACCATATATATTCCTAAAGAAGGCAATCCATCCTAATATAAAAGGGATCATGATATATTTAAGATATGAAAAAACAAGAATATGAGATTATGAATGAGATCAAAAAATATGATATGTGGTTTGCTTTATCTGTTCGAATTGGAGGCACCTTAGCGATTAAATAGTTGTCACTCAATATCAAGTTTGATACATATAAGAAGTAATATGACTACACAATGTAAAAGCATATAATCAAAAATAAGTGTAGGTAGTCATGTATTCTTTATCTCCAAGTTAGGAGTATATGAAGATGCATATGACTCATAATGAGAACATCAAGACGATAGAGAATGTTATTAGGCATCTTGTTGTAGAAGACAAATATATTGAAGCATCTAAAATAAACTATAAGGTGTTATATAGTTGGTTCTAGTTTATATGGAGCTGTAAATGGGAAGCATATGCATTATGGTGAACCCAAATGGAAAAAAATATTAGGAAAAGTATCCATAATGCTAATGACTTTAAGAAAGCTAAATGGAATCATCATGTGGAAGAAAATATCCTTTTAAGAAGAAAAACATAAAAGGGTTAAGTATTATAATTATAGCAATAAGAGTCATTTTATTCAGGATTATACAAAGTCTAGCAAGGTACAACCTTTTTTATAGATATTTATTTTGTATACATATTTTATTATGTTTTTCTAATTGAATTCCATCATTTGTAGATTAAAGATTAAGGAGCAACAAACCATGTAGCGAAGATAGTGATGCCTCTGTAGAATTTTGTAAAACCCAATATAAAACATGATGGATTTATAAAGGTGACAACTAAGAGTTTATATATATGTAACTTAGACATATGTAGTGATCGATGCAGACATATATAGTGATCGATGCATAATCTTACATGAAGTGTTAATTTTCTCCACAAATTCAATGAAATCTTATTTCTATATTCGGATTAACTAAAACTATATTTCATTTAAACTTCCATAGAGGGTAGAAAGGATTTTATATTGGAATCATCTGGTATGATCATGGATTTATTTCAGATGGTTTTATTGTACTAGATAATATTTATCAAAATTGTAATACATGTTAGGGTAACTTACATTTTAAATCTTAAAGTTTGCCTAATTTTTAGAAACAACCTCTCTACTAATTAAGAATAAAGTTGTGTATTACTTGACCTCCCCAGACCTCATGTCTCAGTGGGATTTATACTGAGTGTTGGTGTTGTAGAGTTTGTCTGATTTTGTAGTACTAGTCTAAACAATTAAAATTATTTATCAAATATTTAAACTTCTAATTTGTTGCAATTATAATTTACTGTTAACTCCTCCATAAGTATTGTTGATATGGATGGCCATGTAGGTTAGTCAATTTACATGTTATACATTTAAAATAATTAAAAATAAAAATGGATATGGTCCTAATCCTTATGTGTTTCCTCAATGATTTTCTCAATATCATCCAGAAATTTATATGGAGATTATTTGTGCCAAAAAGATCTCTAAAGGCCTCAAAAAAATAAATCACACAACACAACACAAAGTGGTTTATAACTAGAACTAAACAAAGTTTGGAGTTACATAACCAAAACTATAAGGCGGAAGCTACAAATGTAGAGCTCTTATCAACACAAACAAGTCTTAGATTAAAATGGCAAGTAGGGGCAATGTTAATAGAGCAAATACATGGCAGGGACAACTAAACTCAAAGTATACAACGAAGCCTAAAAAAACTAAAAATCCAAGAATTAAAACTAGAAAATAGAGATTTCAAAGGATTTATGAGCCGTATCAATATATCAAAACACTAGCTGAAAATTAATGAGAAAAATAACAACAAAAAGGAGAAAGAGAAAGTAAAATAAAATTTTAATCAAGGACAAACCCCTTTTTCAATTAAAATTTCAACTTCAACTTTTAGCTTTTTTAATGGAATAATCTGGAAATGCCAATGACACACATGCTACTCCCTTTGTCGCCTTCGATAATCAATAGCCTATCTTGCTACTTTGAGGTTCATCTTTAGTTCATAAAATGGATTACTTATAGTATTCATATATGGTGGAAACACTATAAACCTAAAGACAAGATGTTAACTAAAAAAAATGAGATATTGATAATGGCAACATCTAGGAGATGATGAGCAATGGAAAGAAAGGGAAAGAAGGAGGAATCAAAATGATCTATAGACAAGGTCGAGATGCTTAATAATGGGAAAGGAAATAAAAATGTTGTTATAATGAAGAAAGAAATTGCATATATGTGTGCTCCTCTTTTTTTATTTTTAAATAATTTTAAATGTCAAGTGTATATTGTTATGTAATATAGGGGTGACAACAAGAATAGGGTGAGCCAAAAAATGTAAATGAGGCTTTTACTGTTCTTGTTAAAAAAGAATATATGAAAGCATTAAAGGAGGATATAATTTCTTTAAACTCAAATCAAGTGTCAGACTTGATCTCCGTAATAGACAAAAAGCTATTAGTAATAAATGGGTATTCAAAATAAAAAATTTAATGATAATATGAACGAATACAAGGCACACGTTATGACTAAATGATATATATAATAAAAGAGAATTTATTATAAAGAGACATTTTTACTAGTTGTGAGATTTGCTTCGATTTGATTAATCCTTGTTATAATAGCTAACTTGAATCTTAAATTACATTAAATGGATATAAAGATTGGTTTTCTTAATGGATAATTAAAAGAATAAATTTATATAGAAAAAAATTTAAGTTTCATTAAGACAAGTCAAGAACATAAAGTGTATCAATTGTTGAAATGTATTTATAGTTTGGAGTAGTTCTTAAGATAATGGTTTATTTGTTTTCAAAAAATAATTATTTCATATGATTTCCATATGAATGATGAAGACTTTCGTGTATATACTAAGATATTTAAAGATAAAATTAAATTTTAATCTTTACATGTAGATGATATTTTTTATTACTTATAAAGACCAAGTTTGTTAAGTACATCAAATATTAGTTATCTTCTAAATTTGAAATGAAATACAAGGATGAAATTACTAATAAATGGTGATTTAGTTATATTTTTATCCCCACATCTAGTGCATTTTATTTGTTTATTTGAGTTATTTTATTAATTTTGGTACTTAAGTTGTTTATATTTTGTTTCTAAGGTTAATTTACTCACCTAGAGCAAAATTAACCAATTAAGATAAGTCTGGAGCAATTTGGAGTAGTTTTTATTGAGTTATGGAGTGCAGGACATTGTACGCAGTTGTATAAGAAATTTTGGGGGCAGATTGAAATTTTATTATGATACTTGCCTATGTAAGTTGGTAATATGCCTATATTGAATTGAGAAAAGGCCATATTGAAAACCGATGTTTGTGCACATGTTAGCTCTATGAAACCTCACATATTAAATTCAAGCTACATGGTTATAAACACGTCTATGATGATGCCAGTATATCTCTTGATATTTGAAATTCGAATTTAATATATCTCTTGGTATTTGAAATTTGAATTTAAAAAGATAAGATTAAGCTAGGTAGAAAATATATGAAAGAGAACCCTAAAATAATAAAGGAAAGAAGAAATAATTAAGAAAACCCCTTTAGAGTGGATATTCATCATCTATAGTGAAGTTTTTTAAGATTCCAAAGATTTAAATCATGTTTTCTAGGATTTATAGCTTTTTCTTCAGTTTTGATGTTTTCTTTTCTATTATCATTATGTATACAATTGTTGGTATTTGGATTAGATGAACCTCGAGATAGACCTTGTAGTGATTTTAATTTAATTTAATTTATTCTTAGGTTTTATTGAGATTCAATTATATGTTCTTTTCCTTGAATTAATATTTTTGACTTATTATTTCATGTATGATTCCATACAACTGAGATTGAGAAATCTAATGTATGAATACATCTAACATAATTGAAATGAGTTGAATGCAAACATGTAGATGTCATCATAAAATTTCTAGATTAAGGTCAAACCTAATAGTGAAATTTACAAATCAAATACTACAATTCTAGTAGTTTTAATTAGAAAGATATTTCAATTAATCAACCTTAAATTAGGTTTTAATAGTTTTGAGAAAGATATTATCATAATTTAGGAATTTCCAATCTAATGAATTTTATAATAAATTAGCTAATGAAATCATGATTATATATTAGATCCAAAAGGAGATTTGATGTCTAGGTATTATTAATTAATTGGTTAACTTTTCATTCTTTGTCTACATTAGTTTTTTATTTATTTTTAGTTTGTTTTCTTTTATTTTAAATCTGAATTACCATATTCACTTAATTTTCAATTAGATAACAGAACAAGAGTTATTACTAGTACTTGTAGTCCCTTTGGGATCGATAAGAGGCCTATACTATAGAGCGATAGGTGCACTTGCCTTAGATAGTTTATAGATTTTAAGAATTGAGTTAATATACATCACACGAGAGTCCACCAGTTGTATACATCTCAAGAGTAAAGATTTTAGAAGATCGTTCAAAGAGTTCATTCCTTTTCACAAGCGTATGTTGCTTTATCCATAATGGAACCTAAATTTGTAATAATTTCAATTGCAATATAAGAGTTGTTTTGGCTTTGACATTTCTTGATTCATTTAGATGTCACCAAAAGCAAAAATATTCCATTATTAATTAATTATGATAGTCAATCAACATTTTCTTATATGAAAGATCCTAAATTTCATTGAAAAACTAAGCATATAGATACCAATATAATGACGTGAAATATATAATACGAGGTAAAGTGAATATAAAGTATATATCTATATGTGATATGGGGGTAAAACCAATGACAAAACCAATTCTAATATATACATATATTAGGCATGTGAATTTACTAGGATTACATATATAGATATACCATTCATAAACATGTCTAGACGTATGATCATTCTTTGTATTTTCATTTCTCACATCATAATACAAATTAACGTTGTTTATTTTATAACTAAGCCTTATGTAATGCTTAATTTAAAGCATGTTTCATTAAATGAAATATTTGAATATGAATTAGAAGATATGTCAAATAGATAAGGTATTGGCTCTCTAATATAGGAAATCACCTCCAACATTTGTAATAAATAAAGATAATGTATGTTTGAACTTTATGGTTAAATTCACTAGAGTCCATATGGTTTGGCATTTTATCAATGTACCTCTTAATTTTAAAAAATATCAATAAAATCCGAAAATTTTGGTATTATAACCCTTGTAATGAATAACTCACATGACATCTTTCTTTATGTAGTGGTGTTTTGTAATCCACACAACAGAACATGAAGTATAAATTTTTATCCATGAAAACAAAAGGTGAAGACATTTTTTATGTGTGATAAAATTAAAGTTACAATGTAAGGAAATGAAAGTGGAAGTTATAATGGAGAGTTTATCATAATGGACAAAAGATTACACTATGCATTGTTATTGAAAAACCATCATCAATATAACTTTACAATCTGGGTTCCAAATTAAGGATTACAATTTAGGATTTTTTTTAGTGACTCCATAATAGATGTAGTTTATACTATGCTTTGATAGGTGTTTTAGTGTGTTTATAGGTGTTTATTAGATGATTGTTGTATGTATAGGCTTAGAATTGTGTTAATGTGAGTGTTTATTTATATTCTACGTATTTGTGTGGTTTAGAGCATGTTTTCAATCTTAATTATATGTTTCTTGAGGTGTTTGATGTGTTTGTCAGTGTTGAGAATTAAATAAGTGAAGAATAAGAGAGTTAAACATGCATAAAGTTATATGGGCAAGGTCATGATCATTTGCAAAGTTTACGGAAAAGCTGACAATTCTGACCCTTTGTGAAAGCTTTAAAAAGCGTACCCACATACCCAAAGTTTCCTAAAGACATATTATCAAGCAAGCATACTTAGGATGAGAACCAAATGGTAGCCTGAAGCAAACCTGCAACTCCTTAATTACCAACCACATGTCCTCACAGTTGATAAATCCAAGAAGTTTTACGACACCCTGTGTAGTTGATAATTTAGATATTTCTAAATGTTTATATGACTTAGGCACAAGTAAAAACGTTATGCCTTTGTCTATTTTGAGGAAATTGTGGCTAGATGATACGTTCCTTTGATGGAATTTGCCTGCAATAATAGTTCTCAGTGCAGTAAAGTATGACACCATATGAAACATTATATGGCAGAAAATGTAGAACCCTAATTTATTAGACATAATTAGTTGAGAGCAAGATGATTGGGCATGACATAGTCAAAGACACAGAAGAGAAGGTAAGGGTTATTCAGCAAAGACTGAAGGCTACAAGTGATAGATAAAATCGTATGTTGATTTAAAGAGGAAAGATATTAAATATGTGACAGGTGACAAAGTTTTCTTGAAAGTTTTGCCCTAAAGAAAGGTGTTAAGATTTGGGAAAAAAGGAAAGCCTAGTTTAAGATTTATAGGTCCATATGAAATCCTTAAAAAAATTGGACCAGTGACATATAGTTTGGCTCTTCCTATGGAACTATCTAAGTTGCACGATGTATTTCATGGCTCAATGTTATAGAGATACCAAAAAGACGATTCACATATATTACCGATATATGAAATAAAGGTCCAACCAAACTTCTCATATGATGAAGAGCCAAAGGAAATCCTAGCTAGAGAAGTGAGACAGATAAGGAATAAACAAATTCCTCTTGTAAAGGTGTTTTGACAACATCATGGCATTGAAGAGGCAACTTGGGAACCCAAATCAATGATTAGAACTCAGTACCCTTAGCTATTCAATACAGGTATAAATTTCGAGGACAAATTTTTTTTAAAGGGGAGAGAAATGTAAGGTCCCAATATAAACCCTAGAAGCATTATAGCATATCTAGGGTATATTAAGAAGTGAACATAAAGAATTAAGTGTTTCTAAGCATAGTAAGAGACATAATAGTAATTAATTTAAAAGACATGGGTAAATTGGTAATTTTCATTTAGGCATAGACATGGATAACTATATGTGAAATATGGACTAGAATGAAATCAATTGGTGACTTTATATGCCAATGTGGGAACTAAGGAAGAAGGACCAAATGTGCAAATTTGCCAAAAATCAACATATAGACCAATGATAATGAAACACGTGTCTAAGAATAGAAACTTCATGAAAAGGGGAATAGAAGAGTGGGGAGAGAGACGTTTATGTAGGGTTTTAACTTCAAAATTTTCTCTTATCATCTCCTCTCTATTCCATCTCCTTAATCACATCATTTTACATAAGGAATCAAGTTAATCCTAGGTGAAAATCAATATAAAAGTTAGTGATTTTCTGCTCATCTTTATCTTTTATTGCTTTCCTCATGAAAAGTTGGAATTATAAGGTTGGAATTGGGTTTGCGATATGCATTTGTGGTGTTTCTATTTGGTGAATTAAGCAAAGCAAAAGGGGAAGAGAAGGAAAATCACTATAAGAAGACCTAATTGACAAATTTCAAGGTTTAGGACTACTCTTAGTTAATTTTTGTATGTGTGTATATTTGAACGTGTATAAAGATTGATTAGACATGGAATGGTTGCTAGAATGTTGTTTTAGTGTTACTTTACATGAATTGGTTGAATATGACACCAGAGAGTCATGTTTAGTGAAATTCTATCCTAGGTTCTCAGTTCACTTGAGCCAATCCTATTGTTTTGGCCATAACTTGGCCTACATGTCTCCAAATTGGGTGATTCCAATTAGAAATGGAACTAATTCTGACTATATGATATTGCAAATTAAGATAAAAAATGATAACCTGGTCCTACCCTTATATTGGAGCAGCTTGTGATGTTTAGTGCTTATCTCATAACTTAGAAGTTCAAATGGCCTGATCTTTGATGATACAAAAATTAGAGACATAGAGGAAAAAATATTTAGAAGAATTAAGGCCTAAGTTGAACATTTTATATGAGAAAATTTCAAAACAATTGGAGACCATCATGTAATTTGTTTTTGGACTATTTTGGTTGCCTATTTTAATTAACCCAATTTGCACTATTTTGAGTTTTTCGCATCCTTTTTTTTACCAAATCATATCGAAATCTTTTTTAAATGTTTATGAAACTTTGCAACCACTTAGAAATAAATGAAATATGACTTACCATATAAGAATAAGGTGATTAAGCATTGAAATTTAAGATTGAACATAAAGCAACTAAAGGAAATTTACATATATATGGATGGTTTATATGCATATTTATTGCTTAGTATGACCAATCAAGTTTACATACAGATTTTATGATTTCAAATGAATATCATATGACTTCTCAATATATTAATCATGAAATTGGTAATTGATTAAAGGAAATGTTACAGTATTTGCTTCATTGTCTTGGTGATGGATAGATAGATATGCCTATAGGGTTACAGTGCAACTGCTACAGTTTGACACCATTGGTGTCTTCATTTCGAGATTTTAGTGTCTCCAAAGTTCGATACCTTCAGATACCTACAGTTCAATACCTTCAAGTATCTATAGTTCGATGCCTTCAAGTATCCACAGTTTGATATCTTTGGATATCCATAGCTCCCGTTATCTACAGCCATAGGAATGTGTAGGGATAACACAGAAAGGAAATTAAACAGTTATAAATAAGAGAGACAATATGACAACACGAATAATTTGTATTGATGAGCTTTGGAAATCAAAATTTGGCATATAATGTGAATTTACAGCATAAGGATAATATATTGAAGCATATTTGCATTATGTACCTTGCTTAATTATGCCATCATTGTTTACATGAGTTGATGATATTCATGAATGATGTGTACTAAGCAGATGATTGTTGTGAGTGGTCATCTAAACTAAGTTTTTCTCTCTAAGCTTCCAAGATTAGCATGAATATTAATTTGTGTGGGTCCAATAATAGGAGCAATGCACAGGGATCATCTGAAGGGACAAAGGCCAACTATTAGAAGTAAAAGTACCTTTGGATGTGTCTTTTGATTAAAGAATGGTTGTATATGTAATAAAGGAAACTGTAGTTTCTTACCAGTTTGTAATTAAGAATTTGTGTTGTGTGTACTATCTCTTTTGGATTACCATATAAATGTAATAATGTAGTATTGCTTTTAAATGATAATGTTAAGGGATATGAAATTTTTTGTATATGTATAACATTGAATAGACAAATGAGTGGTGACAATCCCTATAAATGAATAAAATTGTATGTCATGAATGTATGTATAGGAATTTGGGTGCCATGTGTGTAGGTGGTTATAGGTTTCGGATAAGGGGTATTACATACAAGCACATGCCTTTAGACATATTAGAGAATTGAAAGATTAATACAAAGTGTTCAATACAAATATCAACATGAAATATCATTAGTTTTGCATATGAGTCAAAAAAATCATCCAAAAGATCATCGATATCAACTAAAATTGTCATATAAATAGTCAAAATAGAAGATAAACTTAAACTATCATTAGTACTGAACATGGGCCATCAAAAAATTCTCATTCAAACTAAAATATTATCAATGTTACATATGAGATTGTATATAAGATCATTATAACATTCAAATTTGAGTCATCCCTATATATAATGGGTTGTAAATACATACATGTGAGTTAGTCCAACACATCATTAAAACATATAAAAGTGAGTCACCCATACGTATAACCTTATGAAAAGATAACTATATATATGGGCTATCTAAAAGGTCCATATGACCTATCCATAAATACACAAGACCATAAGCTATACACATCTTTTACCTCTTTTTTTTGCTAGTCCAACTCCGTCTTCTACCTTTAACCTAATTAAAATGTCAGATATTCTAACTTGATTTTGGTTGCCTTCCTTTTTGTTCCATTTTTTAAAACATGTTCTTTTCTTTTGCTCTATAATGTGTTTAGTACAATGCTTTCTTGAGAAGACATGTGCACTTGACCCTATATGAAATAAATAAGATGTCAATTTTACATACAATTATAATTCTTTTTAACATTAAAACTATGAGAAAGCTTACCATCATTTGGCTTATGGAACATGACCTAGGGATTGACATCTTGTATGTTCTAAAATTATGCCTAGCTTTCTTACATTTCTTGCATATGACATATCCTCCAGTTCGTGTTGAATAATACCTTTCCTACCTTCACCAGCTTCTTTTATTATCTTTTTTATGCATGCCAGCTCTTTTCTTATATGAGATAGGATTGATATTCTATCCATGATCTTCCTCAGGTATTAGCTAAAAAATTTCACTAGATATTAGATTATTCTCTTCCAATAACACCTTATATATGCCTCCTTTGTATATATCCCACAAACATAATCCTTATGATCTCCTCTCTCCAAGATGAGTATAAAAATAGAAAACTTGATAATTGTTCCCTAAGTCAAAATAACTCTGTCAACATCTAAACTAGAATATCTAAAATGAGGATATTTAGGCTTCTTCTTATTCTCACCATCTAAACTTCTTTCTGAGCTTCTCTCTAAGATGAGTATAAAAATGGAATAATTAAATATCGTTCCTTGCGTCAAAATAAGTCTCCCATCATCTAAACTATAATATTTAAAATGGGGATATTTAGGCTTCTTCTTATTCTCAACATCTGAACTTCCTTCTGAGCTATCAATATCTTCATCATCAACTCCAATCTTATTACTCCCTAAATCAATATCTGAGCACACATGCACCCCTCGCTCTTATTAATTAAACTCTTCTTCTATGCCACATTCAAATATATCATCAGGAGTTTTTTATTTAAATATCATAATCATTGGAATTTGTTTACTAGATTTCATTAAATGACATTTCATTTGACTCATTTTAAGCTTTAAAGCCTACTTTAGTGACTATTAGATTGGGTAATCTATGGGTGCCTTAACGAGTTATCAATGAGTGCCTTGGTGGCTGCTACTATAACTTCTTGAACACCTACCTTAGTGCACAATGGGGCATCATCATTCTCAATTACCTCAATAATAATATCTGCTATAGGTTCATTAAGTATGCTAAGCAGTGTTATGAATATCATATCAGTATCAGTACCAAATTTGTTTATGGTATTGTATTATACCAGTATTGGTTAATACTGGATACTATTTTGGGCAATTTCTAAAAATTATAGTCCCTATATTTTTAAAAATTACAAAATAATTTTTAATATATTATTTTATATTATTCATAATTTTAAATCAACCATGTCTCTAAAAATTATAATAATAAACATTTCAAATAATAATAATAATAATAATAATAATCTATTATTTATACTATTATTAATTTTCACATATTTCACATATAAACAACAACCACAATTAACATGATAAAGATCACTTAATCATCATTCAAATATAAAAATATTATAAATTACATCAAATATAACAATTTAATCATATAATATAAATAATTACATCAAAAAATCAAATAGAAAGAATAATAAAGGTCCATGATTCCATAAAGACTACAAAAAGAGTTTGTGCTAAGGAACACAATTGATTAGAAGCAAAAATTGAAATAAAAATATTTACAATTGAAAGTTTTATATTTATATTGCATATACATAATTTAACATATGCATCAAATACAAGTAACATTAAAAGAAGAGAAGAAATGAAAAACTTAAAACTTCATTTAATTGAATATTTACTTAAATCGTATTAACCATAATTCTCATTTGGTACAAAATCTTACTATTGAGAGGAGGAGCCTTATCATCACTATTATTCAAATTCAATGCACCAAATGACATATTAGTACTTTCTCATCTTATCTATCACACTCTATTCATCATAAACCCAATCCACCAAAGGATCAATATGGTCAAGGTAAATCGAATATACAAAACTACTTGTTTTATTAAAATTTCTAGTAAACAAATAAAGTTAACTTAATAAAACTTTAAAAGAAATTATATGTAACTTAATAATGACAATAATGTACATTCTCGAAGTTTTAAATTGTATCAAATAAATACATAGTCGTTCAATCTTTTGTATTCTAGTATATTCTTTTTCTTGAAATGGATGAATTCAAATGTGTTATAACTTTTTCACACCTTGTTTCACTCACATATTAACTCAAAATTCTAATTGTAAACTTTTTCAATTCTAGAATATCACTTTAAAATTGGTCCCACCAAGCAATTGTAGGACAATAAAATTAACATCCTAAATAAGATAAAGTGATGATTAATTTTCAACATATAACAAAAGTGAAAAAAAAACCTGGATTAAGTTTGTCTGGTATAGAAGGTGTTAAATGGAAATTGAGACAAGCAATCAAAATGTGTTAGTTTGGAGTAAAAATTTATCCATAGAAGGCTAAAAGAGTCTGAATTGTGTTATTGTATAAGTAGTGAGTTATCAATCATATAGTATAACCATAGGTTTATTGTAAGAATATGATCAACCCAAACTCTATATGATTTTGTATTTTTTTAATGAAATTTTCAATTTCTCAAAAAAATCATATAAATAAAAAGTTTAACAATCAAAGATGTACACAAACATGCATTAAAAGAATTGAAGGGTACCAATTATAAAAGTAAAATGTAAATAAAATTCATAGTATAACCAGTATACCTTAAATGTTATAGCAATATATTATTGCAAATAGAAACCAAATATGAATTCAAGAAAAAATTGTTGTCTTTACATTCTTCTTTGTAATATTAGAGGAAAAATGACATGGCATTCTTGTTTCTAATGCCATTGTTCTTATTTATAGTAAGAATGATCATTCCACTGTCTAGCCAAAGATGCAATTGTACCAAGTAGTTGAAACCCTCCAGGACAAACAACACACCTATAAAATTTGATAGATAAATGTTAGGCACATTCTTTATTTCAGATAACCAATCGAACCAAGCATATACACATTTAGATATTTTCAAAGACAATCTTTTGTAGGCCATACTCAAACTGAATATCCATATTTATTAGTTGAAATATCTAAATTGCTTCATAAAAATAAAGATTAAGCATACAAAAGAATAAAAGATTATTAAGGAACGAAGTTAGTCAAGCATTAGTATGGAAGCTTAAGATTTATGATACATTCAAATTACCAGTAAGAGGGGATTGTTGAAATGAGAATAAGACCTAACAAATCCTACCCCATTTTCTTTCGACTATGAATTTTTATTTCTAACAACTTCCACTCAAATTTTCTCTCCAATATGATTAGGGTTTCCCTCCACTTTGATCTTTACTAGAAAGATGCCTTCACCTTTGTTTTGTGGTTCATGACTAGATGCCTTGATAGAGGATTTGTGCTTTATGTGATGTCATATGCATTATTAAACCCGTATGATGTAATTTAATACGTAGGTTTGCATATAGTGCAACATAACAAAAACAGTAATGTTTTAGATTTAAAAAGTTAAAGTTTTTAATAGGAGTTAAAAATAGAGGGATAGTTATTATAAAATTTTTTAAAAGTCAAAGTATATATTGGTAAAATGTCAAACCATATAATGAATTTAACCGTAAAGTTCATTTATCCAGATCATAATTGAGGGAAAGAAGCTTAAAGCACATATGTCATTTTAAATAATAAAAACAAAAGGAAATCAATTTGAAGTGATTAAATTGTAACACCCCACTCCCGCAAAACCCGAACCCGATATCGACAGTGATACCCGGATCCGTGCCCCGCGAGGGTGGC
>JANIIA010000010.1:15104910-15118615 GCA_027478495.1 Erythroxylum alaternifolium | reverse complement strand
CTGGGTGGGTTGTTCAGGAATTTGGTTTTTAAAGCAGCAACACTTGAGGGAAGATTCGGAAGAGGGACGAGAACTGTTTGAATATTCATATGGGATCAACGATTGATGATAATGCCTGTAAAGTTTGGCAGAGAGGCATCCAGCGGTTGGCCAAAGCGCCATCATTGCCTATGCTTCAGCTGCAGTTTTTGGGTGGGTTTTCGTTTTGACGACTGCTCCATTTTACTGTTTTTATCCGGACAAAAGGTGTACTAACCTCTTACCTTCTATTTTGAGATTTATTAGTTATTTCAACAAATTATCTAACCAACTATTTACTTATTAAAATATAGTAGATAGTATTTCTTCTCTATAGAAATACTATCTACTATATTTGATTTTAACTTATGAAACCTTAAGTACATACATTTCCTCTTAAATCTTTTTATTTAAGAGGAAGTGTGACGGGTGGTCCAATTGGTGTTAACAGGTCCCTGCCCTCTCCCAAATGCCTCTAAATTCAGAAACTGCAAAATGAAGTTTGTAATAGTAGGATTATAACACACTTAAATTTTTGGAGATGACTAATTTAGAATAAAGACATTGAATCTTACAGATGCTAATTAAACCTAAGCATGTTAATAGGCCAGGTCAGGATGAATTAGCCCGTAGTGCGGCTCGTCGGCGGGTTGACTAGCCCATAGATTGAGCTATAGCTCATCGGGCTAGCTCAGTCTGCCATTTAATTTTTAAAGCAAAAAAGTTTCAAAATGTCATCATTTTAGACAAAATAATATCGTTTGAAAAAATTGCCCGACCTGTGGCTCATCCGAGCCGACCATGATCAGCTCGTGACCCAACTAACCCAGGCAAAAAATGAGACAAGCTGAGTTATTATTACCAAGTCTAATTAAACCTAATTCACTACCTCGTTTTACACAATACGTGATTTGTATTACGTCCATCTGACAGTTTATTCAATGCATACTTAAAATATCTTGCCCCATTTTACTGTTCACATAAACGAAATTTCTTAAATTGTTACTGCTGTAATAGCCTCTGCCACGTACACCCAGTACTTGGGGTAATGAAATACAAACTTTAATTTCCAATATCAATTCCTTGTATATAAACAACAATTGAAGCCAATAGCCAAGAACTATCATGGACAACATATATTAAAACATTACTTGGTATTTTCGCAGATGGGTTTCCCTCATCTTTTCATACTACTATAGAAAACCGATAGAAGGTTTCAACTATCTCGTACTTTTGTTGGATTATTGAAAATCTGTAACACGTTAGAATTATCGTGTGCTTTTGTCACTTCCGAATTTTCGAGCAAACTCCCGGATGAAACAATATTGGTTGCTAGGTTGCTGCATAGACAGTTCTATGGTTACTTTGCTTAGACCATTCAACCTGTAACACACTAAGAATCATTTATTTAAATGTAGACCACGGTGCGGTTGAACAGTCTGATATTCAGCTTTCAAATTACTCCACATAAACCATTGTTAACCCTCTCCGACCTTAATCCTATGGAGGCAAGTGATTCTCTACCTTTGGCTGAAAGTTAATAAAGAGGATTCCCTTACCCCAGTTGGACACATTGCACGTATTCAATTTCTTCGGAAAAAATAAGTTTTCCAACTGAGGACACTGCCAGGTGTCAACACTCAGCATCGCTATCAACGGAACAGGATGGCTTCTCATTGATTGCTTTTCTAAACAAGCCGCACTAAGAGTCTGCATTTGTTACAAAGTATTACCTAACTGATCCGGTTCAGGGCTAGACAAGAGGCTCATTCTGTTCTACTCATGTCGTAACTTGATATTCCTGCTCTTCTCGCCAGAGATTTCCTTCATACACAAAGAATACAAGATATCATCATAAGCAGCAGTCAGCAGTTTTGGAAGGAGGAAGAACCTCATAGGACACTTTGATTTAGGGCTTCCTTTGCTTTACATCGTCAATGTGGAACATAATCTGCAAACAATTAGGTTTCAACCAAATATCAACTCACACAGGCAAATGCAATCATGAATAGTTTATGATTAGACTGGTGGCGTATTCCATTCTTTACCTTTGTTCCAACATAAAATGACAAAAACATTCCACCCAGCACTGGCAATCCTACAAAGAGCATACACAAGAGAACATTGCAGGATGACTAAACTAAATTTACTCAAAGACATTAGATATTAGTACGGAAGTTACACAAAAGACACATACCGTCTCTTGTAAGAAATTTTGAAATCAACCAATTAACACCTGAGGGTCCAATCACATAACCAACAAGATTTGCAACCTGCATAAGGGATCAGATGCTTCACTGCAAACATATTTTGCTTCGATGTAAAGACTAAGAAATAAAGGATGACAGAAATTCGGCATTCAATGGGATCAAACACGTAGATATTCAGCATTAATGATACAAAAACATTCACTTGAGAAAAGACAACATCCTGATCCATCCACCTACTTTTGATGCTTTAGGATTTTTATCTTGCAATGTTAACAGAGAAAATACGAAACCAACCAGGCTTTAGAGCATCATAATTTCAACACTGAAGGATCGACACACAAGTCATAAAATATTCATAAATATTTCACATATCGGTGGACATACCATCAGACATGTGATAGTCACAGCACCTGCAAGTGCACTAAATTCACGAAATAGAAATTTCTGGAAAGAACTCTCCACCTGGAAAGAACAGGAATATGAAAACTCAAAGAACAATAGTTTTACCAAAAGTGAAAAACAATAACTCCAAAAGAAACTAGAATATAGCATTTTCCCTGAAAAAACAAAAGCACAGCCATGACAGGTATTGTGCTTCGTCAACAAGTTATTACAGGGGCAAGATATACTGTGGGAGATTACTGAAAATAGAAAAATAAAAACAATATTTAAAATTGAAATCATTAATTAGCTGAAAGCTATATCCTCTCATTACATAATTTATCTTTTGTGGTCGTAGTGCCCGTAAAACTTGGTGACCCTAATTATTATAACCATACCATTCAACTGCAATGTTAGAGGTCCAAGTAATAGTCTTGTAAGACGATAAGAATAAGATATTACAGTGATCCTTTACAAGAACAGACCAAGTGGCCGAAACCAGCTCCCAAATAATGAGTCACCCATAAGACCCAAAATTGAACCCAATGTAACTTAAGATTTCTCTCCAGCCGAACATAGGATAGGAAGCAAAATAAAGTTCCAATAACACCTCATCACGAGACCCTTGCTTAAATGTCCAGATTTCCATTTTGTGAGGTCCCCATTTGTTGAAATTCCTATCCTTGACCTCAAATAAAGCATAACCATCTTAAAGCGTATTGTTCTTGGCAACAGGTATGCAAGGTAAATGACTCCTTGGCCTTTTGTTCTAACATGGCACCATTTGGCCACCAAAAAATGCAGCCCTTGGCCACAATACCAGATAAACTACACTGCAATCACTGATCAGATTGTGGTAACATAGTGACATCAAGATTATGACAACCTGAAAATAGATAAATCACCTGTAAAGCATTTGCTGCTGATTTCAACAACATTTCTGGGATAAAAAATAAGCATGTTAACCACGCCCATGAGAGAAGTTTCCTGAGGCCAAGATGAACAACATACGAGACAAGTAAAAGGTATTTATATGCAGATTAACTAAGCGATCAGAAAGATAATTTGACAAAAGAACAAGTTACCACTCTAGATCATGCCATACGGCTACAAATGTGAATATAATCCATACACTGAGCAGCTTTCTCTGAGATCCCCCAAGAGGAATATACATGTACCTAACATCATAATACGATCTGTGAAGAAGACATTTCTCCCAAAATAGTGTTAGGAAAAAGCTCAATAAGTTGACCATTCACCTCACAAGCCATTTATTATATGAAGCGTGCCAATTTTTCCAGAAGCTCTCCATGTTGTAACAGTTATTAATACACCTTGGCATATTCTCAGGGACCTCAATACCACAAATCTGAAATAAAATAGTTATTTAGAAGTGTTCTTCCTATTAAGTTCCATCAGACATTTTGATAAAATTAGACATTTCTAACATGTTATACTGAACAGATAGGACTGATTTGAGCATAGAAACTCAGCATTCATACCAGAGACCAGAATCGAAAATAGCGCCATATAAGGAAAAACTTTAACCACATAAAGTTCAAGACCTGCAGTGTACCATAAAGAGATAAAAAATAGTGCCACATAAAAGAAATCAATCATGCTTAAACTTTTTTTTTCTAGAAAGAATGTGCCATACCCCATATCCAATGATAAATATATCCAGAGGAGACAATATTTTCCAGAGCCCACTGTTTAACAAGAAAAGGGATCAATAAACATAGACTGCATAGGAAGAAAAACGTAAGGTTTCTGAAAGACTGACCTGATTGCAAAGGCATTATAGTAGAATAAATGTGTTAATAGTTCCATCAAGATAAAGCTGACAATCCAACGCAGCCCATACCAAGAAATATCTTTTGCTGAATAACTCTTCTGAGGCGTATCTAACTGCACAAGGAAGGTAGTAAACGACTTTTGCAGGTTCTTTAAATTGTAAATTCCTAATACGTATCAAAAGCATATCTAAAATCTTAATTCCATTTATCAAAATATATTGTAGTTTACATTATTGTAATTTTTATCTGTCGGTTTAGATATAAAAGGAAAGGAAATATTCTGTAATTAGAGTAGATACAGCTGTAAATTAGTTTATTTAGGAGGTGTTTGTTTCTATTTTCATTTTTAGTTTTCTGTTTCTGTTTTTGTTTTCAAATTCAATACAAAGTGTTTGTTTGAGTCTTTAGTTTCTGTTTTTGGTTTTAGTTTTTTCCAGTTTTCAAAAATTATGAAAATCATAAAAAGTAGTTTTTGTTTCCTATTTCTGTTTTTTTTTCATAATCTAATTTACTATCACTTAATATATTATTTAATCATTCAAATTTTAACAAAAATTATGAATAATTTAATTCAACATTATATATTTAATAAATTAAAATTTTATAAATAAAAATTATGAATAATTTAATTTTATTTAATTTCTATAATTAAATTATATGTAATTAAAATCTAATAATTATTAATAAATATAATTAAATTTGAAATATATAAATATTCAAATAAAAATTGATTTAATAATTATAATATATTTCAAATAAATATTAATTTTTAAATAAAATTTTAAATTTTAAATTATTTATTTTATTAAAATAACATAATTTTAGTAATACTTTGTTAATAAATATTATATAAGAGATTAAATAAATTTATTTAATTAAAAATAATTTATCTTTAATTTTTATCTAATATATAATTATTATTAGTGATAAAAATATAACCACATTAACATTAACAACCAAAAAGATTTTTATTTTTATTTTAAAGAAAAACAGAAACAAAAAACTAAAAACGAAAACTGAAAACTACAGCAGAAAAATAGAAGTAAAACCAAACGGCTCCTTAGTTTCCTAGTTTATAGTTTCCTAGTTAGTAGTTTCCTTCTTTAGGTGATTCCTACAGTGTATTTATACTACAACTCTTTAATCTTTTCATGATAAGCAGAAAATAATTTTATTCCTCAAAACTACAGGGTATCATAGCACTAGGGTTTTTTTTCTCTTTCCCTGGGGTTGCTAATTCCTTGTTCTGCATTCTTTAAATCAGATTTTTGGTTCTCTTCATTCTTTAAATCAGATTTTTTCCTGCCTACAATCTGATTTTTTTCCAGATTTTTGGATTTATTTTTTCCCTTTAAATCCTTCCTCTACTTGTTTCCTGCCACATCATGTCAACAATCTCTAGTACCTCCAATACATCCTGTCCAGCAATCGACCAGCCAGTTGTTACCTCTGCTCCTGCCAGTTTGGATGTTGCTACACTGCCATCCTCGCAGATTACAGTGGTGAGGCTTAATGGTTAGAATTTTTTAAAATGGGCTCAGTCTGTCAAACTAGCCCTGGATGGCAAAGGAAAACTTGGATTTTTTACCGGAGAGGAGCCAAAACCAGCAGCAACTGATCCCACATTCCAGGGCTGGCATTCTAAGAATTCTCTGATTACGGGATGGTTGCTAAATTTCATGGAAGAACTAATTCGTCATCCGTTCATGTACATGGATGCAAAAGAAATTTGGGATGTTGTTAGAGAGACATACTCTAATCTTGGGAATTCCTCTCAAAATTTTGAATTGAAAAACAAATTGTGGCTCTCTCAACAAGGTGATAGAGATGTCACAACTTATTTCAACAAAATGCTCTCCATTTGGCAAGAATTGGATTTGTGTTATGATAATGCATGGGAGAACCCCAACGATCTTGCAAGGGCGAAAAAAAGAGAGGAAGATGATCGTGTCTTCATGTTTCTCGCTAGAGTCAATCACGGCTTTGATGAAATCAAGGGCCGACTCCTTGGCCGCCAGCCTTTACCTTCAATACGAGTTTTGTTTTTTGAACTACACCAAGAGGAAGCCCGAAAACACCGTTTTCTTGTGATTTTTGTGGCAAGCCGTGGCATACAAAAGACAAGTGTTGGAAGCTCCATGGAAAGCCGCCTTAAAACAAAACGAAGTGGGATGGGAAAGCTACTACAGCTGTGGCTGAAACTTCTCAGGAACAAACTACTTCTTCAGACTCAGTGCCTTTCACCAAGGATCAACCCTAACACTTGTATAGGCTTTTTAACTCTCCAAAATTTTCTCTTAACTCCTCTTCCTCTTGTGCTTCAACCTAGCAAGGTATTTCTTCTTCCTTTGTGTGTTCAAATCAATCTTTTGGTCCTTGGGTCATAGATTCTGGGGCTACTGATCACATGACATATTGCTCTCAATTTTTTTCTTCTTATAACCCCACTGTAGGAAATAAAAAAATCAAAATTGCAGATGGCACATTTGCTGCCATTGCCGGCAGTGGAACTGTCATATTTTCAGCCAAAATTATCCTTTACAATGTCCTTCATGTGCCTAAATTGTCCTACAATTTGCTGTCCATCAATAAACTCACCCGTGACCTTAACTGTCAAGCGAATTTCTCCTCTTCTATGTGTTTTTTCCAGGACCTGGCTTTGGGGACGATGATTGGCAGTGCTAAGGAATGTGGAGGGTTGTATTACTTTGAAGATGGATTGCATTTGGGTATGGCTGTCCAAAATTCTTATCATAAGTTAAGAGTCTATGTTTAGTGATCAAGATGTTTTGTTATTGCATTTTCGTTTAGGACATCCCAGTTTTCTCTATTTGAAACATTTATTTCCTAAGCTATTTATTAATAAAGATCCATCTTCGTTTCAATGTGAAGCATGTGCTTTAGCAAAACATCCCAAATCTTCTTATCCCTCTCAGCCTTACGTTTCATCTAAGCCATTTCAACTCATCCATAGTGATATTTGGGATCCATCACGAATTCCCACTTTTTTTGGCAAAAGATGGTCTGTTTCTTTCATTAATGATCACACACGACTCACTTGGATTTTTTTGATGAAAGAAGAACATGAAGTTGCTGATATTTTCTAAAATTTTCACTCGGTTCAAAATCAATGTAATGCAAATATACGAATTTTTAGGAGTGATAATGGCTGGGAATATTTTTCCAAAGTTTTGGCAAAAAATTTTTTATAAAAAGGGTTTATACAGCAAAGTTCTTGTGTTGACACACCACAACAAAACAGTTAGTGGAAAGGAAAAATAGACATTTACTTGACGTCACAAGAGCATTGTGTTTTCAAATAATGTGCCTAAAACTTTTTGGGGTGATGCTCTTTTAACTGTGGTTTTCATAATTAATCGTATGTCCTCTAAAATCCTACAATTTGAAACTCCTATGGAAAAGTTTCGTGAACCCGGATCCTAGACGTTTTTTTGGATTTACCCTTCAAGATATTCGAATGCACTGTTTTTGTCTCTAATCAAGATAAAAATAAGATAAAACTTGATCCTAAAGCAAGAAAGTGTCTTTTTAGGGTATTCAACCTCTCAAAGAGGCTACAAATGTTTTGATCCAATTTTAAAAAAATATTTTGTAACCATTGACACCATTTTTTACAAAAAAACACCTTTTTTCTCTCCTGTTCAGGGTGAGTATTCGGTCAAGGGGGAGTCAAGAAGATTCAGTGGTAAATATGGCTGGTTTGGATTTTTTTAAATATGAATTTTCAACATGTGGGAAATCATTTTCAAAATCTCAACCACAATTTGGAAGAAAAACAATTTGGAAAAGGAAAACAATCAAGGCAATGATTCAAATTTTAAATGCAAATAATTTGGATAATGAATCTGTCATAACTAAAAACCTTGATGCCACACAACAAACTCCAAAATATGACAAGAAATTTGGTCAAACGTACTCTAGGAAGCTCCTATCAAAAGCAATACAGCCAGCCATGCCTATGTATAGCCCAGAAAAAGGCCCGCGACCAGGTACAATTTCTCTTGATCCTATTCCATTAAACCTTGAGTCTAATCTTGATCTTCCTAAGTCTGATATGTATTTACCCGTGGCTCTTAGAAAAGGAGTTAGGAAATGCACTATCAAATGTCCTATGTCTGACTCTGTCTCTCTTCAAAACTTGTCTTCTTTCTCTTGTTTTATCTCACATCTTAATCATGTGGAAATTCCAAAGTCTATACAAACAGCTTTACAGGTTCCTGAATGGAAGGCAATAGTTTTGGAGGAAATGAATGCTCTTAAGAAGAATTAGACATGGGTAAACGTAGCTCTTTCGGCTAGAAAGAAGTTGGTAGGATGCAAATGGGTGTTCACAGTCAAGTATAATTCTGATGGAACGCTAGAGATACAAGGCAAGATTGGTAGCAAAAGGTTTCACTCAGACTTATGGCATGGATTACACTGAAATATTTGCTCTAGTGGCGAAACTCAATACACTGAGGGTTCTATTATCTGTTGTAGTGAACCTTGATTGGCCTCTACACCCGCTAGATGTGAAGAATGCTTTCCTGAATGGAAAACTTGAAGAAGTGTTTATGGAACCTCCTTCCGGCTTTGAGGCTTAGTTTGGATCCCAAGTGTGCCTATTAAAAAAGGCACTATATGGTTTGAAGCAATCACCTCAAGCTTGCTTTGAAAGAGTGAAACAACAAGGATATTCTCAAGGTCAAACTGATCACACCTTATTCTTTAAAAGGAAGGAAAGTGGGATGATGACTGTTTGCTAGTATATGTGGATGACATCATCGTCACAGGTGATGATCATGAAGAAATCGATGACTTGAAGGCTAGTTTGGCAAGAACATTTGAGATCAAAAACTTGGGACCACTTAAGTATTTCTTGGGAACGGAAGTTGCATGATCAAAGAAGGGGATCGTGGTAAGCCAACAGAAATATGTATTAGATCTGCTTTCTGATAAAGGTATGACAGGTTGTAAGCTAGCTGACACACCTGTAGACCACAATGAAAAACTTAGTGACGTTGGAGGTGACCCAGCTGATGTTGGGAGATATCAAAGATTGGTTGGGAAGGGGAAGTTAATCTATTTGTCTCATACGAGACCAGATAATGTTTTCGCTGTCATGTTTATCAGTCAATTTATGCACTCGCCTAAGAAGGTTCATTTGGAAGCAGTGTACCACATTCTGACATACCTTAAGGGATCTCCAGGAAGGGGACTATTTTTTGAGAAGAAGGCTCAAAGAACTGTTGAAGTGTTTACCAATGAAGATTGGGCAGATTCGGTCACTAACAGAAGATCTAATAGGGGACACTGCTCATGTGTATGGGGAAATCTAGTGACTTGGCGGAGTAAAAAACAAAATGTAGTGGCTAGCAGCAATGCTTAAGCAGAGTTCCATGCTATGGACAATGGAATTTGTGAGGCAATTTGGCTCAAACGAGTACTAGAGGAGCTACAGCTACCATTGGATGGTCCAATGAAACTATATTGCCATAACAAGGCTACCATTAGCATTGCTAGCAATTCCATGCAGCATGATAAGACTAAACATGTGAAAATTGACCGTCACTTCATCAAAGAAAAGCTAGAAAATGGAGTGATTTGCATGCCATATGTTCCAACCACACAGCAGGTACCTGATATCCTTACAAAAGGATTGTTCAAGCCAAGCTTTGATGGAATCATCAGCAAGTTGGGACTTATAAATATACATGCCCCAACTTGAGGGGGAGTGTCGGTTTAGATATAAAAGGAAAGGAAATATTCTGTAATTAGTGACTAGATACAGCTGTAAATTAGTTTATTTAGTTTCCTAGTTTATAGTTTCCTAGTTAGTAGTTTCCTTCTTTAGGTGATTCCTACATTGTATTTATACTACAGCTCTGTAACCTTTTTATGATAAGCAAAAAATAATTTTATTCCTCAAAACTACATTATCCCATTTTTTAATAATAAATTTTTATTTATTTGTGAATTTATATATTATACCAAATTCATAATTCTATGCAGTAAGCAGAATTTTACGCTCCAAGTTTAGCAATAGGTTGATTAGAAGCACTTCTACACCCATGACCTAACCTAGATTGCTTAAAAAGCTTGCAAATACCTATAACATTTCAAGATCCCCTATCCAAACAACTTATGCTTTCTCCATTATTTCTTCAACAAGATTCTACACAGCTATGTGGTTATTTTTAATACAACAATCAAAATCAGTCAAATATTGACAAAGAAGATAGTACAATAAGTTACAGACCTGTGAAGCAAATGCATTAAAGCTTATAATTGGCCCAGCAATGTAAAGTGGGGCATATACCAAATAACAAAGGTATATGCTAAGTGAGAAGTTATCTTTCATAACACTTCTCTCCTGCATTAAACAAATTAAGGTCATTCACTCAAGTAAAAAGCAAAAGAGCAGACAGCAAAACAGACTTGAGGAATACAATATGCGAACATCTAACTAGTTGAACGTCTAATTAGTTGTCCAAAAGGTTAATCCATATATAAATAACTAACCTGTAGTAATCGGTAGCATTCTTTTCCAGACATACAAATATGGCAACGTTGTATGTGTTTCTGAAAGAGAATCAATTCCAGTAATGGAAAATCAAAATTCAGTTGCAGGTGGCTCATGCAAACAAACATAATTTCACATGCAATTCTATATTGCAGATGAAATTCAAGGAAAAAAAAATTTAACCAAGAAGCATGCCAAGAAGAAAATATAATAGATACCCAATAGGACAAAAGCAAAGTATTTATGGGTAAAGGGAAAAATAGCATTAACACTAACTCCAGTTACATGTTAAGTCTCAAAGCTAACCTTCAAGATAATTGTACACAAACAGAAAGAAAGCTCATGCCTAATCCAAATTCACATGGCCACTAGATACCATGCATTTAATCTTAACTATATGATATTACCTTCCGATCAAAAGAAGAAGCTTCATGCGCCCAATGGTAATCATACCCAAAGCTTATCATGCGTAAAATAACTGACAAACAGCAAGATAGTAGATGTTTAAAATTCAGAAAACTAAATAAAATCATTTGTTTCATAAAACCTCAGGGAATTACTTAGGAACTAAGACAATGAACATGATTCAATAAAAGAACTACCGAAATTGAAACATATGTGCCACCTAAAGTTGCCTCTGTAATTGTCCAAATATGCCCACTGCTTCCTGAAGAAAAAGAGTGCACAATTTAAAACCCTGTTTTCTTTGTCTGTCAAACAACAATGGAACCGTGTATACTAAAGTGAGGTACAACCTCACATAGCTTACCCAAATATAGAAAATGAATATCCTTCATAAATACGGTTACACAGAAGGAAAAATATGTTGAAAACCCAAAGTACGAAGGAGAAGTACTTTGTTCGGGCAAAGATCTGTAGAAAGGCAAATATAGTAAAACATGACACAAACTAGAATTCTGATAAGAATATGACGTGATTAGTGGCTTCAAAAACATCATAATAATGAGATGATGATTTCTCAAACGACAAAAGAGGAAATGGATTAGATTATTTGTAATAAATACCATTATAACTCACCTTTACAAGAAAGAAATTGAAAGCTGCAATGGAGAGGATGAAAATAGTGCTACAAGGCCAAATATATAGAAGGTTAATAAAAAACAGAGATAAAAGAAAAATGAAAAATTTTATCTAAAAAAAACAGGAGAAAACATACCAAACCCCATGTAGATAGGATAGGTAGACAAGAGAAATGGAAAGCCAAACAAGCGACATGCCCTTAGCTTTGAGACCAAAGAAGGGTCTCGACATGTTGGCAAGCAAGGAAAAGAGTGCAAAAACAAGTGTGAGGATGGGTATATTTCCCCGAAAGTTTCTCCATTGGGCATCAGATACATCCTATTTTGATTGATAAGAAGAATGTTAAAACAGAAAATGTATTAATCTGAATAAGAAAATGAAACTGTATACATTTAGACGAGAGGAGAAAATCCATCCAGGGCGCAATCCATAGAGCTTCAGTGCATGATCTGTAAGTCACCATATCGTTGTTTAGTCGTCAGTCATCGAATATAAAAAAACAGAAATAAACAAAAAAGAAAAGAAGCAGCAGCAGCAAGGGTTTTAATACCGTGAGAGAGTAGAAGGGAACGAGAGATGATGAAAGCATAGAAAGCCACAGCATAAAGAACAATTAGTGTCAGCTCCTTGGCTTTCCAGTCCACCTTCTTCATCACTATTGCCAAACACATCCTCGAAGCCACGATTTGCCTTGGATGTTAATACCCAACAGGTTAACATCCAAGTTGCTTATTTTTCCAGTTCAGCCGTGTTCGAACTTTTAATTTTAATCCAATTATACACCGAGTAGACTTTTTTTACCAATTTTATAATTTACCTAAATAATAATTTAATCTTCATAAACATCATATACTTTTAGTACTAACTATCAAGGAGTTTTTTTTTTTTAATGAAAAGATCCTGGAAAAGTTAAATACATGTATACATACATATAAATCATAGTATGATGTATACTTTTTATCATAGTATTTATAATTTTATATAATATCTTGATTTTATAATAACACTTATATCAAAGAAACACAATTAAAAAGTTTCTAAAATATTCCTTATAATAATTTTATCAAAATTCATGCATAAGTTCAAGCGTTAAATTTTCAATAAATTAACTTCAAATTTGGAAAATATATTTTTTAAAGAAACTCGACTAGTTTTATGTATTTATAATTAGAAAGATCATTGAATTTTTATTTCAATTTAAAATGAATGTGGTCTTTATTGAGTTTTTTTGGTAAATCAGTAAAATTAAATAAACATCAAAAAGGTTATTTACAACTCAAGAGAATGCCCAAGAGGCAATTCTCTATCAATCACGATATGAAAAGCCTCTTCTAAGGACACGAGGAAATCGACAAGTAATGAACCAAACTTCCCACAAAAACTACCCAAACCGAAATGTACATCTTAACCATAATACATACTCTTACAAGCATACCTAGTAATGCAAAGTTAAAACAGTCAGTCTTGCTCTCTACTTTTCCAAAAGGTCGAAACATCTCTTCATGGGTAGAGCTGTTGAGATGCTCCATAATATACTTGCCTCCTTCTTGTCTCCGAATGTTTAATCCAAGATTGGGAACTCTTTTTTAAGTTATTAGAGTTCTTGTCAAAATCCAAAGGATTCCTCTGATTTTTAAGAGAAAGGTTTTCTCTTCCACTTTTGAAACATTGAGAATGTTGGATCGTCATTGACTCTTTGAACCATCAAACTTGCAGAAAAGATTAAGAGAATAATA
>JANIIA010000010.1:14942942-14953380 GCA_027478495.1 Erythroxylum alaternifolium | reverse complement strand
ACTTATTTACTCTTTAACCTGCATCACTCTTTTATTGTCACATCTACATGTGGGTTTATCGGAAACAGTCTCTCTACTATGTAGGAGTAAGGCTGTGTACTATCAGACCTTCCTAGAACCCGCTTTATTGTAGGATTTCGGACTGGTTAATGATGATAAAATATTTAAACAAACCCTTATCGTTGTAAAAATAAATGAATAAAATTTAATCATTTTCATTAATAATCTGTAATGAATTATTTTCTTTTATATTGTTAAAAGCTCCACATCATTAAAATTTATCAGTTTCAATTAGTAACTCATATGAGTCTTAAGTTTTCTTTTTTGGTGACTTTCAAGGTTCTATCAAACATTCTAAAATGTAAAAGTCGTGTCCAATTTCCTTATCTCAATAAAAGGATGCCTATTTTGAGTTAAATTAGTCTTATTTTATATTTTGACTTAGGTTGTTATGCCTATTAAAAGGTTGTGAATGATCTAAACTTGTAACACCCAGATGCCTCCTGGGAGGATATGCCAATGCTACACAAAACATAACCAAAAAATAATCCAAAACATACTAAAGCATTTCTAGAAACTCAAGGAACATACGTTTCATTTGTCAACAGTTGGGTCATATTCAAAACATAACATACACATACTACTTATTACATATAAGCCTTAAATCCAAATCCAAGTCCAAACTGTATTAAGGTTTTTACAAACCATTAAATAAAACACAAAATACAACATGTCTCATTACATTGAAAAGCAACTCAAAAACAAACTGAAAGTTTCTAGAACAAAACACAATTTCTTAGCCATTGCGGTTGTCTTTGTCCCAATCTCAAGTCTTCTTATCAGAACCTACAAGGAGGCAAAACCACCATACTAACTAAACATGATGCATAATCATGACTCTTTCTAATAGTCATCTAACATTCTTATATTATCATAACAATCTATAATTGTTCATATTACAAAGTAATCTAAACTATATGTCTAAAAAAATTATGATTCATCAATACAGAACAATCTTGCATCAAAACAAAACTCATAAATATCAGAACATAATGTACAAGTATCAAAATTGAATATCAGAAAAGGATATAATCCTTTTAGATCAAAATCTTACTCGTATAAAATCAGAATATGTTTTGTATTAAATCAGAGCTTATCTTGTATCAGATTAGAACTTGCTTATATCAAAAATGAACATGTATCAAAATACAAACATGTTAACCTGCTAATCCTTTTTACAGAAGTGGGTAACGGGACTAGAACAAGAGAGACTTATATCTCAGACACCGAAGTATCTTTATTAAGAGACACCAGAGTGTCAATATTAAGAGATATCAAAGTGTCAATATCAGGAGACACCAAAGTGTCGACACCGAAGTGTTATAGGAGCAGTAGGCATGCCTATTTACCCACAACTAGGATTTAACAATTTTAAAACAATCCATTTCAGATTTCAGAATCACAAGCAAATAATATATTTCTTGATTATATTTTTCTCATATAGAACACATTCACTCCCTTTGATTACACTTAATATTCCTTTCAAACATAAGCATTTGCATCAATATATCAATGAAACATTAAGTCCTTACACATTATATAACATTATAGAAATTCCCGATTCTTAAATATCCATATCCAATTCACATCACATAAAACTCTTGGAACACATTTATATTCTTAAAAACAAATTCATCTTGAACATACCATACATTTCAATATTAGTCACATTATTAATTAATCACACATTCTTTATCTTATTACATCAATTAAAAGTCCATAATTAGATTAACTTTTGCTCAATTAATCTAGCATGATCTAGGCTCATTTTTAACCTCAATTAAGTTCAATTAAACCATTCTTAAGCACCTTAACCTTATATAGCCCAAAAATTTTCTAAAACCAACATTTTCCCTTCCTAAGTACTACCTTGTGACGAAAGCTAATATCCCATTTTTCTTGCAATTTTCCAGTTTTTCTCAGGATAGATTTTCGGGTCAATTTTGTATGGCCATTCTAACATAGAAACTGAGGTTTCTAGGCAATATGTTCTTCTAAACAAATGTTCCTCTATGTCTTACCTTTCTAAGGAAATAAAGTTAATGCAATTTGGTTCATTATTTCTAGAGTTATACCCAAAATACTATAGACTATTCTCAAACAGTGATAACAACTAGTACTCAACTTCAAGACAAATTTCAAAACCCTTAGAGGCAGAACTAAAATTATGTTCCTTCATGAAAATTGTAGACATATGTATTTAGTTTAATCTAAAATTAAAATCACCCCATTTGGATATCTACAGGTCAATTTATGGCTAAAATACCGAAGTCCATTTAGTGGAACCACTACAATTAACTCACGTCATACACCTTTGACACTCCTTCACAATAGTTCATCAATTCCACTTCAATTCTACCTTATTTATGCCTCAATTCCACATCAACTTCATGTCCAGAACCAATTAAAAAATCATTCATTAAGTAACTTACAAATCAATATCTTCCACATTTCAAAACCAAACCAAAAATTATCATACAAAGATCCTTTTTTCAGTATTCAAGTCTCATCATCTTAACACATATTCTAATCAATTCAAGTATCAAACATTTCATATTATAACATAAAATCAAGTTTAGCATCCCCTTACCTTCTTATCTTCAAATTTTAACCCCAAAGAACCAATTAATCTAGTAAAAACCAAAACAACATCGCATTTTTCAAACCAGAATTATTTTTCCAACACTTCCAAGCAAGCAACACATATCTAAAATCAAGGAATAACTTTAGCACTAACAAGACAATAGCACCGAATATAGCAAGTCCTACTTTTTGATGCAGTAACTTACAAAGATCCAAGTGAAGATGATCTAAAATCAAACAAAATTCCAGAAGTTGAGAGGGAGTGAGTGATTTTGGTGGAGAGGAGCAAAGAAGAGAGTGAAGAAAGTTCCAGTAAAAAAATTTCCACCTTAGCTTCATGCAATACAAGATGTCTTCATCCTCCATTGACACATGTCACACATGAAGGTAAGTTATTTGTCCTTCAATGAAGCCATCTATATGTTTTCATGTGTAGCTGCCAAATGTCACAATTTTATTAGGTCATTTATCACTCCATAATGGGTCCATTTATCAATTAATTACTAGTTAAATTGTCACCCAATTTTAGGCTTAGTTATACTAATTTCCATGTACCAGCTATCTTGCTACTTGATAATTTTTCCTAGTCCAAATATACATTTTAATACCTCAATTCTCTAGTGATGTTAATTAATTCCAATTCACCAAATATGATCCATTAAACCAAAATTCAAGTCATATGCAATTCTCAATCATATCATAATTTTTATCACCTATCATACATATACTTTCATGAACATGTAACATTCCAACTAAGTTACAATTTGGGGCCTTATAAGACTAGTATAAAACCTTCTGGGAATAATCAAGCCTAATATAAAGCATTCCCAAACTAGTTTGATTAAGCTTATATTTTAAACGAGCAACTTGCTAAATGGCTGTTTGGTTTCAATTTTATTTTTTTATAGTTTTTAGTTTTTGTTAATTTAGAGAAGGATTATGACAGGTACCTAAGGAAGTAATATGAAGGAACTTAGAGAAAAATTATGACAAGTACCTAAAGAAATCATATAAAAGTGTTTAGAGGTCAAAGGAGTTCTTATGACCTATATAAAGGTTATTAGGATATGTATGAAGGTGTTAGGACTAGAGTAATAACAACAAGAGAAAATTCAAAGCATTTCTCTGTCGATACTGGGCTATAACAAGGATCCTCATTGGGCCCCTTCATGTTTACAATAGTGATGAATGAGTTCAATAAGAATATCTAAGAAGATGTGCCTTGTTATATATTGATGATGACATTGATTATTTTGGTGAGACAAAGGAGGATGCGAATCTCAAGCAAGAATTTTCGAAGGATATGCTAGAGTTGAAGGACTTTAAATTAAGCAAGACTAAAAAAAAGTACTTGGAGACTAACTTTTTGGGCCATAAGGTGGCAGCAAAGGTAGAGAAAAAGATTGGTTTAGAAGTGCTACCACAAAAAGATAGTTTTAGGTACCTTAAATTCATCATCCAAAGCAATAGTAAGATAGATGAAGACATAGTTCATCGTATCAAATCATGTTGCTCAAATGGAGGGATGCATCAGGATTTTTACATCACAAGAAGATACCATTAAAATAAAGGTAAATTCTACTGTTTAGTAATTAAGTCAGCTGTGCTCTATAGAACCCAATGTTAGCTCATCAACTAGGTGTATAGTCATAAGTTAATCGTAATAGAGATGAGGATGCCCTGATAGATATGTGACCTTATAAGAAGAGAAAAGGTTAGGAATGTAGTGGTGAGAGACAAACTGGGAGTGGCTAACATTGATCGTAAATTAAGGAAGATAAGACTTAGGTGATTCAAACAAATTAAGAGAAGACATCGTGATACCCTATTGAGAAGATGTGAGAAGATTGTACTTAAGAACTGTAAGAGAAAAAAGGAAGACCTAAGAAGAACTGAGGGAAGGTGATTAGAAATGATATGACTTTGCTAAAGATTATCAAGGACTTGACTCTTAGTAAGAAACTTTAGCGAAACAGGATACAAATGAAGAATCTTTCGTAAAGAGACCCTTCTCTTTTTCATAGGCTTTTTGAATATTTTCTTTTGATTCTTGTGTCTTGTTAATTTTAGTTAAGTAGTGTTTTCTTCTCTATTTCAATTGTTTATTTGTTATATTTATTTATTCCTTTTTCTTGTCTGTTTATTTATCATTTATTTTATCTTTTATTTTTATTCTATACCTTTTTATCTTTATGTTTTTATGTTATTATTATATTTATTTCTTTATCTTTTATTTTGGTTTTGAATATCTTTATTCCTATTTCATTCTATTATTTTCTTTATACAACTATTTGTTTATATTTTTTATTATTTTCTTCAAACAACTCTCAAAACATAATCTTGGAAACATTTTTACTAATTAAAGATAAAGTTATCTACTGCTAGATTTTCTCAAACCTCACGTCTCAGTTAATTTCCACTAAGATGTTTTCATTTCATGTTTTTAGTTTTTATTTTTTGAATAAAAACAAAAATTATTAGATTATTAGTCTAATAATTACATATTAGACAAATTTAAATATAAATTATTTTTATAAATTACTTAATTAAAATTATATTTATCACTAATTATTAAATTAAAATTTTTTTACATTTGAAGGTCAATATTTAAATTAATTATAAATTTTAGATTAAATTATTCATAGTTTTTATTAATAATTAATATTAAATAATATTATATTTAATTAATAGTAAATCATATTATAAAAAATAGAAACAAAAAATAAAAACAACAATTTATTCTTTTCCAAAATTAAGAAAATTAGAAGAAATCAAAATCAAAAGCTCAAGCAAACAAATTTTTTTTCTAAATTTAAAAATAAAGTCTCCTTTTGCTTATATATTGATACTCCTGAGAAAAAAGACAGACGAACCTAACATGTTTAAAATCTAATGCAATACTATATTACTCCTTTTTCTCATCCATGGTTTTATCATCAGCTGCTTGGACGCCAACATGCCCATTCTGCAAAAATTTATGTTCGGAGGGCAATCCTTTCCTAGCTTTCTTGCCCCCTTCGATTTTCCACATATCCCAGACACGGGTCTTTGGTGGGGGAGCAGCATCTGCAACAGGTGCAACTAGTCCTGGCTTTCCATCATCAATAACTGCATCTACCAACCCGTATTCTTTTGCTTCCCAAGCATTCATAAAATTGTCTCGATCAGTATCAACTTCAATCTAAGACAGGATAGGGAATCAGAACAAACAACGGTCATCATCCAAAATGAACAGACTATAATCATGAAATGTTTAATATAGGAAAATATTGAAATTTATTTGATTGCGAACCTGCTCAATAGGCTTCCCAGTGATTCTTGACAAGATCTTGTTTAGCTTAATTTTGTGATAGTTCATTTCTCTTATGCGAATGCTCATATCCGTTGACTGAAAAAAATATGAAACTTGATAAAAAATACACATAAGAGATTCCTAAAAACACATCAAATTAAATACTCATCCATAAATTAATTCAAATATGTTAGCAAAAATAAAGATTCTAGTCAAAACTCAAAGGTGTGTTTGGGTATTTGGTAGTAATTGGTATTCTAGTGAAATCGAAATTGCTATCTGAATGTTGGTGTTTTCACTACAAGCTTTGATCTCAAAGATGAACAAAAAATCAGAAAAGAAACATAGAACAACAGCTCAATTCCAAAAAAATCAGAAAAGAAACAGAAAGCAACAGTTCAATTCATGGCAATTGCACAAGAAATCAGTATCACTATTCTAATATGCATATAGTCAAATATATATGCAAGCCATATTCAATTCCAACTTCTCCAACAAAATGCTCTGGTAAAAACTTTCCGGTGAAAACTCAAAACATCTTCTAGTGTATGGTTATAGTTACAAAAGTCAAAGATAGAAAGATGATCCTCACAAAGCACCTCCAGAATGAGATAAGTATCACTTCAAAGACACACATTCGCTGCTACTCCAACTATATGTAATGAAATACAGCTAATTTCTTTCCTTAACATTTCATGTTTAAAGCAGTTTGGCTAGAGCACAATTAGTCAACCAAAAAGTAATAGCTGTATGCAGCATGCAACATTAATTAATGTTGTAGCAGAATTAACAGCCCCTGTAGCAGTTCATACATATTCTTCATACAAAAATTAGTGGTGCTTCATATTCACACTATTAAGATACTGGCATAGAAAGCTAAGATACAGGGTCATGCAAAATTTCAATCTAAGCCATATGTTTTTAGGTGAGTACAATTCCGCTTGATTTACCTGTTATGTCTATGAAACTGGAACTCAGTTGTAGATACCACTAGGACGTATGATACAGAATGCACATTGTCAGGAACTCAAACAATTGCCTCAAATGGGTAAGCAAGTACTAAAACTTACTTTGCCTCCAGCTGTTCCAAGTGGCTGATGGATCATCACTCTTCCATTAGGCATGCAGAACCTCTTGCCTTTAGTACCAGAAGCAAGAAGAAATGCTCCCATAGATGCAGCAAGTCCCAGGCAAATAGTTGAAACATCAGCCTTGCACAACTTCATTGCATCATATATTCCCAATCCTTTATTCAACCATAGAGGGAAAAAAAAAATAGGAATCAACAAAGTTATCTGGAGGTCTTTAAAATAATGAATTCTACGCAACAACTGAATAAGATAAACCAGCTGTTTTTCTACCTGATCCTATAGATGGCCAACTAAGGAATATTATCTTGCAGGTTCCACAATCGGAGAATTAATGTTCATAAGCGTTAATGGACGCTTTTCAACATAGTATCGGAATACCCATTTGAGCCACTTGAAGGTTGACAAGATATGTTCACGAAGTTTGTCAAAGAAACACATACCTCCCAGATGAGGAATTCGAATAGTTTATCATTTTGAGTATGCTAAAACAATCCATGAAAGCAGGATTTTCGGACTGGAGAAGCAGCGTAAACTTACCCAAATTCGAAATGGGTAAAGAAAGGAGAAAATTAGAGGAACATAATTTCATGCAGATCATATCAAATTTATGGACATACCAGCAGTAACAGAGCCACCAGGTGAGTTAATGAACAACTTGATATCCTCTTTTGGGTCTTCAGCATCTAAAAACAAAAGCTGGCTTATTACGAAATCAGCCGTCACATCATCTACCTGTCCACCATGATTTTTCAAACGAGTAAATTTCATTTACATTCTCTCAACCAATTCTACAACCAGAAGACTTATAAATTATTGACAAAGTATTTTGACTTTGAGTCAGCCTATCAAGATATGTAATGTCTAAACAGATGTGTTCAAAAGGGCAGATACTTGTGTATGAACTGCAGGGATCATATGGAAGACTTTCCTTTAAAGATGGGTATATGCAAGGGCTATTTTCGAGTCCCTTCCTTTTTGAGTTAGACACTAGTTGAATTTACTAACACATCATGAATGATATTAAATGGTGCATGCGAAAGACAATGTTTTCATTTAATAAAAGCTGACATGGATCACATGTTGAATTTACGGACTGTTACTGAGTGCAAAACTTTCAGGATAACATGGAAAAAAAGAAGTAAAGATGTATCAGTTTTAGCAACCTCGTGAGTAAAGGCAGTGCAGTTACAATAGATGTCCTGTAGATAATCTACAGTGATCATCTCTTAGAGCTTATGATCTCAAGGAAATGCAAGGAAAAAAGTCAAGTGATCTAATTGGCAAGGAGGAAATGGAATTTTATGTGACATTACTGTCAAACTTTGAGAAAATTATTTTTTTTCCATTACTTAATTTACAAGTGTACAAGAGAGTCAATTATATATATATTGCTCTAACAAATGATAAAGAAACAAAAACAATGAGATCCCATGATCATGAGATTTTCTAGCTAAATAGGAAATCCTAAAAAAATCATTTTTTTCCCACAATAACAATGGTGAGAATCCTCAAGATTGGATCACCAGGCCTGTTTCTTGGAGTTGAATGATCTCCAGTAATCATAAAATTTAGATATAAATGAAGCAATTGAAACAAAAAAACATAGAGAAGAAGAATGAAGAGAAGAGAGAATAATGATATCTGAACCAAAATTTTTAACTCCTGCTCTATGTTATCTTAAAAGTTCAAAAATCAAACATCAGGTGGGAAGACATCAATCTAGAATCACTGACATATTTTGCTTAAAACACAACTTAACGTAATGAACTAAGATGCGCAATTATGCCCGAATACATATCCCACAAAATAGTCATTTGAATATTGGCTTGCTATATGGCAGCAACGTGACAGGTATAAATGTGAAAAATTGATCCCAACAACTAATCCAGCACACCTCAAATAATTTGGAAAGATTCATCTTGATAATAATGGAGAAGAGTAAATTCCACTAAAAATCCACCCATACTCCCAAGTATTACTGCTTCTTCAACACCATCACTAGTTCAATGAAGACAAATGTTTCAGTGATTATAAATCAATAAAACCAAGCAAATGTGCAGAGTCAATGCAAAACTGAACCTGCTTCATAGCCATATCTCAGTAGAGACTAAAGAAGTCAATCAATTCACCTCAAAACAAATACTCAAACAACGACCACACAAGCCAGAAATGAGAAAGACCTGAGAACCAAGGAAGATGATCCTTTGACGAAGGAGCATATTGGTAGTGTCAAGCTCTTCAAATCTTGGAAGCACCGGAGCAGAAGAAGTCAAGGAAGACAGGCCTCTTAAATCCCAGTTGCTGGACAAGGTCTGTCTTCCAATAGCAGGTACACCCAAAGAGCTCGCCTTAACAGATATTAGTTGACTTCTTTTGCGGCTGGTAGCTGACCCTACCCCTATTTGCGGCGGGAGGTGCTGCTTGTGCTTCAACATGACGGTGCAGTTGGAGAAGCATAGAGGACTTGTTGACTGTGAGGCTGTGGAAAATGTTAAACCTCGGTCCATTTCTTCTCAGTCCCTCTCTTTCTAGCCCTTGTTTCTCCGTATGCTCGGAAGATAGAGACGAAGCAAATCAAAGTGATCTTTAGAAGTTTGAAAGATAAGCTTACTGCGACTGGGTTTCAACAATTTAATAAATGGGAATGACTATTTTTGTACTCATTTTAATTTTTTAATTTTAAATTAGGTTTAATTTCAAGCTCTATAATAAATAATTCTTGAGAAATTTAAAATTCACGGTTATTAAATAGTATCTTTAAAATGAAAATAGAAATATTCATTTTTAATCTCCGTCGCAATTCTCGCAAAGCTAACCGCAATTGTTTTGAGTCGATCAACGGTGGAGCAATCACGATAATCAGAAAGCAGCAGAGAAAATAAAGATTACAAAACACGTAAAGATTTAGTAAAGACATTTGGAGTCTGGCAAAGATACATAAGAAATGGGTTTAAGAGGGCTGGCAACTAGAATAGGAATAACGGATTAATATTAGGGTTAACTCATTCATCTCTTCTTAACATACTTTAAATTTATTAATACAAATTAAAAGAACAAATTAATTCTAATTTTTATATAATTTTCAAGTGTGGCCTAGTCTCAAACTTAACCAAGTATAATTCTCGGCCCCCTGCCTATTGTCTAGGGTCGTAAATTCCAAATTTGTTGGACTGTGAGTCGAGCTTGGACCTCTAACCTAATGTCATCCCTAATTACATAACAAAAAATCAATGAAAGAAACTATAGAAGAACTTCCTACTTAGCACAGACACAGAAAAAATGCTCTCAACTATGACTGATCTCAACTAAACTGAAACTGACCGACAAGCTACCAAAAAAGTACGCATCCGAGAGAGGGATGAAGACCCCCCTCCTTCTACGCCTACACAATAGAGCAAACCACACAGTTACA
>JANIIA010000010.1:14867261-14886446 GCA_027478495.1 Erythroxylum alaternifolium | reverse complement strand
GAATCTTGCTTCTTGACTTTAATGGAAGAGTAAACCTTCCTTTCCCTTCTTCCTTCTTGATAAACTCTCCAAACACCTTTTTAAGGTAATGCAAGGTAAAACCCTAACTTTTCTTCTTCACTTCTTCTCTTCTTCTTCCAACCGAAACTCACTCTCTCATTTCTTGTAAAAATGTTGTTCTTCTTTCCTTCCACTCACGACAATCTCTAGTCTTCTTTCATTCTTTCACTTACAAGAAGTTAAAAAGACCCAATTGCCCCTCCTTCCAAGACTTAACCTTTTTACCTCTTTAGTGATCTTCCTAATTTAACCCTACAAAATCATGTTCTTCCAATTTTAACTAACACCATATACTTTCTAATTTAATCTCAAATTCTCCTTTTAATCCATCAATCTAAAAAAAAATTCTACCCCCAAAGATATTATAATTAATACCTAACCACAACAATTTAATCAAATTAACCTCAACATAAACTAAACACAAGCTTACTATTAAGAAGAGGATCGGGGTCCAACAGAAAATCACCCAACAACTCATGTGTAGCCTTTAATCAACAACGTAACATAGCAGCAAAAATTCCAACCTACAAAACCTACACACAGCTCTCACACACGTCACCTTTCTTAATCGATATCTCCAGAAGAAACATAATCCACCTGAATCTTCATTCAAGATAGAGTTCTATTTGCACAACAACTCTATCCAAGAAGCCAATTCAAGTAAGACTTCTTGATTTAAATTTTTAATCATTATCTAAATATCCAATAATAAAAAATGTCAAAATTAAATAAAAGATATATAATAAATATCTTAACAATCTCCCCCTTTTTGACATTTTTGTCATAAATAAAAACTACCCCTTAATCCAATATCAAGTTCCAAAGAACATTTATTAAATTCTTCAAGTTCAAGAAACATTCAAAGAAATAATAATGAACAATCATCCAAATTTCTCCCCCTTGGGGCAAAAAGATGCCAAAAAATATGACTGAAGATACCTTAAAATCTCTCCCTAACTTGAACAGTCACCAAAAACAATATGATGTCTCCCTCTTGGAATAAAACAATACCAAAACAAGAATCCTTTAATGTGATCAATCTTAGCAAATAAAGAAACTTAGGAATCACTTCAATTCCATCTTCATAAGACTGATTAAATTCATAAATCCCATCATCAAGCATAGCTCATGTACAAATCAATCAATTGAACCTTGGAAAACCCATAAATAAAAACTCAAAAAGCCTAAATGATAACTCCTTTGAACCTCTGTTTTTGTTGTTTATTTTTGTTAATAATAACATCAAACTATAATTAAAAAATGTAAAGCACACAGTCCCTGTGCCCCTCGAAGAAATTTAAACCTGAGCTTATTCCTCATCACATTATCTCAGTCATCAACTGTTTGGTTGATTTCTTCATATGAAGTAACTGACTTATCCACAATATGAACAGTTTCTTCAAAAGCAATAACTAGCTGTGAATCTGGACAATTTTTTGTTTTTCTTTCACTACGTTTTTATGCTTGTACTTGACCCTTTCTAACCCAAGAGTGCTTCAGTAACATGGGTTGCTACTGGAAATTTAATGGAGAGTGTCTAGATTTTTTTAACCTCTTTGAAACATCATTTGTAACAACTTGAAAAATTTTGGTCTTATGTGCCCGATTACTCCACAAAAGTGACATGTAGGTATAAACCTTCAATTTTTTTTAAGATTTCTCCTTGGTTATGTCTGGTCACACCTATTTTCTCATCATTCGACTTAGAATATTCACCTCTATAGCCAATGCCTTAAAGGTCTCCTTTAGTCTTACCAATTTCCAACAACTTTTCTATCTTTTCGGTACCTTCATTTAACATTCTTGTTCCCTTTTTCATACTGACTAGCTTCAACTTTGTTTCATTAAGCTCATCTGTTGTATATAATAACTTCTTCGCAAGGTCTTGAATGATGTTCTTCATGGTAGAGTTTTCTTCCTTCAACTTCTCATTTTTCTTACATGTTTAGACCCATTTGCATATATTAACTCATAGGCTTCATAAATACCTTCCTTTTTATCATCTGAAATACTGTCATCACTGTCATAATTTGAGATTGAGCTTTGAGCTGATTTGTTTGTGTTTTTTCCGAAATTTTCTGATTTACTCATGTTTTCGTCATTGGTTACTTCCTTCTTGGTTATTGTTAAGCAAGCAACTGGATTTTTGTTGTATAAAGCAACTAACGCAACACTATTCATAACTTCTTCTTCACTATCATACTCACTTTCAGATTCATTCTCACTCCAAGTGCTTGTATAGTACTTCTCTTATCTCTTCTTCAAGGTGTTAGCGCATTCCGCTTGCACATATCCGAAGCCTTGACACTCATGACATTGAATTTTCTTCACTTTTCTTTCACCTTTTTAAGTTTTAGCTTGTTGTTTGAAGTTGTTGTTTTATGAACTCCCATCGTTTTGCGTAAACTCAGATCTATCCTTCTTCACTTTCTTTAACCACTTATTGAAATTTTTTGTCAATAACTCCAAATACTCATTCTCATCGAATTCATCTTAAAAGTCATTCACGGCTTTACCAATCTCAGCTTGCAATGCCAATCCTTTGCTCTTCTCTCGATTATCCCTCAACAAATTTATCTTAAATTTGGTAAGAATCTCAGTTACCTTATCCAAAGATAATTCAGTGATATCACGAGCTTCTTTGATGGCTGCAATTTTTGGTATGAACCTCAGAGGCAACGATCTCAATGTCTTCTTAACTAGTTTCAGGTTAAAGTACCTCTTCCTGAGTTAATGTGCTTGGTTTCTTATATCACGCAGTCTCTCATGAAAGTCTTCAATGGTTTCACTTTCATCCATCTTCAGTTTTTCAAATCTTACAGCCAGCATATGAAGTTTTGAGGCTATCACAGATTTCAATCATTCATGTATAGTCTGCAAAGTGTCCCATGTTTCTTTCGCCGATTCACAAGCTGATATCATAGCAAAGCGACATTCATCAACTGCACTGAAGATAGCGTGCAGGGCTTGAGAATTTCTAAGCGCTCTCTCTTCTTCAACCTTTGTCCACTCATATGCATCTTTAAGCACTAATTCTCCCTTTTCATCAGTCGTCACTAGATGTGTCCATCCATTTAAAACTGAGTTCCATGCTTTTGTTCCTTGTGCCTAAACGAATACTCTTATCTGTGATTTCCACGTAGGATAATTTGAACCATCTAACAACGGTGACCTGATGATTGATGCCCCTTCTCTTATAGCCATAATTGCAAAAGCAGGATCTGCACCGACTTGATGTATCAAGTTCTGATTCGGTGACCCGCTCTGATACCAATTGAAAGAATCTTAGGGGTGTAGTAGTTTCGTAAAAGCTTTGATTTGACCGCAGTTACTTGTAAGGTTCTGCCGCAGTTACTTGTAACTGTATCTGTCGGTTACTAGATATAAGTAACTGTATAAGCAACTGTTAATTTTTCAGCACAAACGAAAACAAAAAAATGAATATGAAATTAAATAGATCAATATTGAAATTTGGTAACGCAACTCGGCATTTCTTGCTTATATCTGCGGGGCCTTCAGCAAGCTTAATTCTTTTACTAACGATAATTGTTTTATACAAGACTTTACTGAGCCGATATTACTCCACCCTTGACACTATCCCTCGTCCTCACAACCCGTGAAAGAATTTTACACCTAATAGTACGACCTCCTCGTAATAACCTCAACAGAGGAATTTTCTCAACAATCTTTTGAAATAAGAACAGTGAATAAATCACTCAAGTGATTAAACAAATAACTCAACACTCAAGAAAACACTTGACAAAAAGACGAGAAATAATTTCTTGTACAATCATGAAATCAAAAGCAGCTAAAAAATCATGTAGAAATACCCAATAAGAACTTCACCAAGTCAGCCACGATTCAGGTGCAGGAGCTGGGTCATGCATTCATCAACAACACCTTTGGATGTCTTCAATTTTCTTCACATTAGCAACGTTACACACAAGCCACCCTTAAAGCAACAAAAACATTAAGATCAAAGAGCACACCTTTTGCTCTTCCATTCACTGTAAATTCTCACTAGAAAAACCTCATCAAAACATGTATTGTTTGCAAAACATGGATAGCACCAGTGACCCACGCAAAATGACCAACACATAGAAATTCACGCCAACATCCACATAGAAGAAAAATCACCCAACAACTTGCGTGTAGCCTTCAATCAATAGCATAACACAGCATCAAAAATTCAAGACCACAAAACCTACCCACGGCTCTCTCTCACATCACCTTGCTTAATCCATATCTGCAGAAGAAACGTAATCCATGTGAATCTTCATTCAAGATAGAGTTCTATTTACACAACAACTCTATCCAAGAAGTCAATTCAAATAAGACTTCTTAATTTATATTTTTAATCGTTATTTGAATATTCAATAATAAAAAATGTCAAAATTAAACAAAAAGATATATAATAAATATCTTAACAAAGAGAAATCAAAGTTGACTTTAAAATTAAATTTGGTAAATTGAAAAGACAAAGTTGCCTATCTGCAATGCTTTCATAAGGATTTTGTACATCAACTACAGCAATTTTCTGAAAGTCATTCCGTCTGGAACTCCAACCACTAACCTAAAGCTTGGATTTCTTAGAACAACGATGCTCGCAACCTGACAGCTCTCCTCACACTTAAGAATGGTCGCACCGTATTCTTTCATGCACACAGGCACGCATGTTTTAGCCAAATCATTTATAGCGTCTCCAACTCTAACATGAGCAAACCCCACCAACATTATCATCGACAGGACGCAAGTAGCTTTCTTGCAGAACATTTTCGATCTTGCTTCTCTTGTAACTTGCAAATTTGTCTGTGAAATGTAGGGAAGGTCAAAAAACGTAGTATTATTAATAAGACTAAATGTCTGACTACCAAACCATTCACACATTTAGGGGGTGGAGAGAAAAGTAAGGAGAACGAGGGCCACAAATGCTAAAATGAAGTAGATCATTTTTAGGTCAGAAAATATAGTATATATTCCCATTATTCTGCAAAACTCCGGCGAAATTATTCATAATTTTTATTGATAATTAATTTTAATTTATTAAATATATAATCTTGAATTAAATTATTCATATTTTTATTAATAATTAAATAATTAAATAATATATATATTTAAATTATAGTAAATCAGATTATGAAAAAAATAGTACCAGGACAAAAAACTACTTTTTATGGTTTTCATAATTTTTGAAAACTGGAAGAAACCAAATTAAAAAACAGAAACTAAAAACTCGAACAAACAGGTTTTTTTACTGAATTTGAAAACAAAAATCAAAAATCAAAAACAAAAATAGAAACAAACACCCCTTAAGCTTAAATTATCATACCACAATCAATTTTACTTGTTTTAATTTTAAACTTCAGATCAATTTAAATAGAATATTTGATCAACAGAAAGTTTCACATTTGTACCAAATCACAAGAATACACCTTCAAAAGATTTGTGAATATTTCTTTATCTATCTTCCTTTCAGTAATATTAAGTAATGTTACATGTATTTAAAATTTTATTTATAAAATGACGATTATAATTTCTACTAATATTAACACAAAAAAATACAATACATTTACAGTATTACTTTTATTATTTTTTGAAAAATAAAAAGAAAATATATATCTAAACTAACATTACAATGAGTTCAAGACTATCCACAACCAAAAAAAAAGCAAATATAATACAACTTATTTACATAACCAAGCTAAAGGTGTCAACTATACTTCATGTCATCAGATAAGGTATAGCGTGCAGATTTTTTGCTATTAAAGAAGAAAGAATTCAATTAATTATGTTCTCCGCAACCCGATAGGCTCTAGTTTCCTTATGAGCAAATAATCGCGAGTTACGCCCCTTCCAAAGGCCGTAGATGGTAGAAAGAAAGGCACCTTGATAGATGATAGCATTTGGATAACCCTTTTGGGAGTATCTAATAGCCATTACAACATATAAGGTCATTTGGGACGAAACTAAACGTTGCTAAACATCAAAAAATCGTCGTAAATTCTAATTTGTGATGAAAAATAATCATTGCTAAATCATGTTAGCAAAACAACATCTGTGACGTTTTCGTGAAATTATCGCAAAAACTTTTTTTCGACACAAAAAATTCACTGGTAAAAAATATAACCGACGAGAACATAGAACATCATATATAGGGTTTTGCGACGTTTTTGTTTCGTAGATAAAAGTTTTTCCTACTAAACTATAGTTGTAGGTAATTAATTTTAGTGACGATTTCCTTTTTGCAGCAGAACAATTTTAGTGACTAATTATTTGTTGTAGGTAAATGTTTTTAGAGACGTTCTACAAACGTAGTTAACAACCTTTTGTGATGATTTCTTTTTGGTAGCTAATAGTTTTTGGTGATGATTCTGTTTTTGTAGCAGAATAATTTTAACTACTAATTTTTTGTTGTAGGTAAATGTTTTTAGAGACGTTCTTGTAAACGTAGGTAATAACTTTTGCTGATGATTTTGTTTTGGTAGCTAATATTAATTAGTGACAAAATTTTGTTTTAAATTTAAATATTATTATAAATTTAAAAACAAATTAATTTATTACAATTTTTAAGACAGTTTGAAATATAAAAATGATTCATTTTATAATTAATGTTGGTGACATATTTTTTAAATAATAATAAATTGAAATAAAATAAACATATAAAATGGAATGCATTTTATATAAAAAAATATTTACATATCATTTACAAACTAAGAGTCTTCATCTGAGTCATCACCACTAACATATGCAGAACTTAGTAATTATTTAACCATTTTTTAAGCTTGTTCACTTCTTTAATAGTACAATCTAACTTAGTCTTTAGTTGTTGGTTCTCTTCTTGAAGCGTCATCACATATGTTGATCGTGACGAAGATGTGCCAATAGGTTTAGGGTCATACCCAAGACCTTTGATATAGCCCAATCTAGTACCAAGGATATTATTGTAAATGTCATCGATATTAGGCTGATTGCCCTCAGACAATGATGTCTATAATAACTTCTGCATCTTGTTCTACAATTTAAAGTACAAAATCGAGTTAACTAAAAAAATATTACTATTACATAGAAGCATAAATTGTAATATTAATTTGTTTGTACTTACATAATTATTTTGTACCTTTTCAGACGTCCAGCCTTGACCTTCCTTGTAGTGTATGTGTTTGTATAGTGTGATACTATACACTGTTGTCCTTGGAGTTATGTTTGGCTCTATTATATGAATTTAAAAAAATTATAACCAATTAGAATTTAGTGTATTAAGAAATAGAATAATAAATTGAAAACGTTACATTTACAAATTCTTGTTGGATGACAAAAAATGATCTAGAGCCGATGTTATGAGGAGTCTTCATTTTTGCTCTGTTCTCCTTGGCTTTCTCACACTTTTCCTAAATTAAAAGTAGTAGTCATGAAATGTATAAACAAAATTAATGGTCGGAAAATTTGAAGAAAAAAACAAACCTGAATCTTCTCTGAGGCTCAATAATCACACATTTGACTCTAATTTTCTGGAGTCACTCATTTCGGAACATGTCACCTTGCCTCTTTATCGGAAGGGAAAGATTGATAATATTTATAAAGACTATATCGATGATCCTTCAGCCTTTGTTTCAATAGTGAACTAACACTGCTTGAAATATCAGGGGTATCGATATCAACGATATTGAACTTCATCTGTGAAAAAGACGTATAAGTTAAGTTATTAATTTTGTTAAGTAAAATCGTAATACATATAATTAAATGAATTGAAATATTACCGAAACTTTTTTTAAAGCAATTTGGAGCAAGATGTCTTCCTTTAACTGCTTGACATGCTGAAGGCAAGGCAGCTTATTTCTCATAACGATACCCAACTCACTGGTCAATTTTGTAGATTGGATCTTATCTAGCAGACGATGTTGCGTAGGGTTGATGGTCACAGATAACTCGGTGTTTATTGCAACATTCATCCGTTATAACTCAGCTCCTTTTGTCTTTCCTCTTCCTCATTTTCTAATGTTAGTATTGGAAGTTGAAAACAAAAAGTTCATAATAAGAATAACACAGTAAACATATAATGAGTAATTTCAACATTAATGTAAATATGTTTGGTTAATAATAACAGACCTGAAGATCCCTCATGACTAAAAGACGATGTTAGTAAAGGTTGCAGCTGACTTTCTTCATTTGATGAATCAATTATTGGTTGTTCTATGGGAGGAACTTCTTCGGTCGTTACCACCCTCTTTCCTTTATTTCTACCAGGTGCCATTATAATGAACCTGTGTAAAACGAAATATAAAAAATTGCTATACTTTATAGCCATAATCATAACTCTCTTAATCAATTTATTTAATTTGTTATACTTTATTTCTTGGGAAATTGAGGTGGAATCAAGTATCACATATAGTAGAAGAGCTTCATCATCTGCATCTCTATTAAGCAACTCATCATTGACATCTCCTCCATTGTCACAACTTTTAGCTGCTGCCATCTCTAAAGCTACCACCAATTATTTTAGTGTTGTCTCATGCTACAACAAGATGAAGGAGGAGCAACAGAACTAGGAGCATAAAAGCTAACATTTTCTCCTCCGATGTTGCATCTATTAGGAGCACACATTATAGATCAACCATCTGTTTCATTTAAACCTTACACAATCACAAAATTCCAAGCAACATCCTTAGTGCAAGAAGCAAAACTTGAATAAGAGATCTATAAACACCACGACAATATATGATAAAACTAATGTATGGGTTTCTAAAAACCCAAATTACTTAAGCAACTATTGAATTTTCATAAAACTATAACTCTAATAACACATTAAGAATTCCATAACACGTTAGGATGATGAATCCTATATTGATCTCTCAACTATCTCTTTATAGTTCATGTTATATTTAATGACTACTAGTTGAGCTATATTTGGCTATAACTAGTCATAAATAGTATCAAAATATAACAATTTCTATACAAGAACTTTGGAGATCTCAAATTAAATGATCACTTATATAATCATCACAATGAAAATTTTTATAAACATACAAGTAATATTCCAAATAGAATTTTCATATGGAGTTAGTTCAGTTAACCTTTTCTCTAACAATCATTGTTATATTTGTTTAAGTATCTCTATACTTTAGTCTATAAGATTGACTACTTCTTTTAAAAAAAAAAAAATATGCTACTCTTTCTATGATATGAATATCTAGTCTGAATAGAATGATAACTATGACTAATTTAAGGATAATACATAAATGAAATGCAAATTTCATAATTAATATCTCGTTGTAATTTTATTTACAGATTATATTTATCTCATAGACTTTATCATATATATCTAAAGATGTATAATATGAAAAATGCCTTTAAATAATTTTTGCCACTAAATTACAATCAACCTATTAGACACAAACCAATATTATCTATATGATAATCTTGTGTATCATCTTAGTTTAATTTATGTATATATAATTTTTAATTTAGTGTAAGATTTTTTTATAAATTTGAGGTTTTGCTCTTTTACATATTTAGATCTTATAAAAAGATGTAAACTTTATATTGCATATGTAGAAAGACCTTTAAGAATGATCAAGTAAATCTCTTATTTTTGTCTTTAGCTCTTTTTATTCTCTTGCTCGTTTCTATTTTTATTTCCGCAACATGAAGTGAAATAAAAAGTTAAAACTCATTCGAGAAATCTTATTATCTTTAAAGAATTATTTTGCTTTTCAAACTCCTCTAAATCTCATCAAATTAGACGTCTTCACTTTCACCGATACTTTGAAAAGATTCGATCTAAAAGGTCGTGCTTTTAATGATTTCAAGTACTACTGTTGCTTTATTCGTGAGAGACAATTATGCTAATGATAGCTTACCTCCCATCTCAAAAACTTGGATCACCATCTCCTTAATCATGAGATTGCTCTCTAACTTTTCTAGGACTTATGATTAGATATTTAACTACCAGGGGAAAATTCTCATTCGTTAGGATCAAGCTGTCCTCTATAACTCCTAGAAGCTTATGCCTCTTTTTCATTATTTAATATCGCAGCAGCCAAAAAAAATTCAGGGAAATTTCACTCTTTGAAACAATTCCACATTAATAAGCTAATTAATTAGTTGGTGGGGCAAGTTAATTAAATAAAATGATGTGATTTATATAATATTTTTTATTTACAACGTATACGGTAATTAACTCTCAATTTCAATTCAATCGTTACTCAAATTCCAAGGCCCTTGCGGTTCGTTTCTCCACATGACGACATGCCATTTGACTATCAAAGGAAAGCACGAGAGGGCAAAAAGAAGATGCCATTCCAATTTGAGCATTCTAGATTAATTTGGCTTGATGTGCAAGTCTTCTATCTATCTATATCATGATAAAGAGGCGGGGAAGAGGAATGCACACAGTGCCAACAGAAACTGAACATCAAAGCAAGTGGACATCTCTCTTTTCTGTTGATCCAATCAAAGGATCACAGGCTTGAAGCAGCGTATAGTCTGTCTAATGTAGACACTAGCCAATGTTATATTTTTACAATTTCAGGACTTTTAAGTGTGATTTGGTCTTTTAAAAAAATATTGGAATGGAAATCTTTTGGGAGTGATCTTTCGTAGCCTCGGAGTTTCTTAACAAAGAAGAAAAGCAACCAAATATACATTTGGTACTAAAAAGTAAAGAGAAAAGGAGTAGGGACAAAAAAGAGGAAAATATAGCCTGGTTGGTGGTTAAATTTTGGCATCATGTACATGAATTGACCCGTGGGGGCGCCCTCGAGTTTCATCTTTATGCTAGCAACTTGCACGAAGTTAACATCCAAGTTGACAATTTGTCCGCGCCAACCGAATTGATATCATTTATGATGATTTGATCGGAGGACAAACTTTACAACATGGAATCATGGGATTTGAGTGTTTGGAACCGATTCCAACCCACAAGTGTTCTCATTCGGCTGGAGAAATCACCATCATGTTAAAATCCACAATAGTTAGACGCCGAAAATTTTAAGGTTACACTCATATGTTAAGTGACTAAAATTCCAATAGTTTACAAAATAATGGATGATAAATGTAAAGAGAAAATTCAGAGAGGTTAAAATTTGTTGCTGCCGCGTAATAGTCCTGTAAATAATCCAGGTCATAGGTTAAGCACAAAAATTTAAAGGGTATCAGTTTTAAAAAGTCAGCCCATGAAATAGATTTGGATTTTAAAATTTGGCCCAAAAATTATAAAGAATGGGTTTGGGTTATAAGACAACAGCCCAAACATATTTCTACAAATATTCTAAACTTTTATCAACATATAATCGTCATTTAATAATCTCCCATTCATATTATTATAAGAGAATAGAATTACAAAAAATGCAAAGTTCTCTAAATAAGGGCTTTATATATGTTATTTCTTTTACTTTCTTTATAAAAATATTTTGTTTATGAAATATGATTCATGTTCACTTAAAGTTGATTAATGTTCTAAACTAAAATCTACATAGGTGATGTCTGATTAAAATCTTTAGAATATAGTTTATAATAAGCAATTGTGGGGAGTAGGAAAATAGTAACTATGGGTTGGAGAGAGATTCTCTGCATTCTCTCTAACCAAGCAACCAATCTATCCTCATTCTTGTCCTACTGTCTGTTACCCCTACTCATTTATGTCCATCTCCTACCACTAAACATTGAATCAACTTCTCCCTAAGCTTTCTCTCAGTTTCTAAATCTTTAGTAATCACCTTCTACTAAGGGCATTGAGGTCTTTTTACTCTTATAAGTGTTTTCCTGTCTCTCATTTTTCTAATTTTGGTAACTACATCTTAAAAGTGGTTACTTGTCAAGCCTGTCCCCTCTTTGGGCACTATCTAGACCACCAAACCAACTACATTGTTAGTTCATGTCAGAGAGGATTTTCCTCCTTTACCCTCTTGTGGCACAATACGAGCTCCTTCATCTTCCTCCCAACACATTGGAGAAAAGAAAACTTGGAAATAACTGGTGGGAGGAAGCTTTGACCTCTCACTGCTTTTCTACCCTCCTAAGTTGGAAGATGGGAGAGCTGTTGTTTTCAAGAATTTGGAAATTATCCAAAAGGAAGTTAAATCATGGGAGAACTCCTTAATAAGGTTCTTTTGGAATAAAAGACCTATTTTCCCTGTAATACAGAGAAGGGCAAAATCATTATGGAAAGATAAATGATGATTAGATGAATTGATAGCATAAGATAAATATATTATATTTATCTTTTTCTCTAAAGCTCAAGCCCTTAAGATCATTAAAAAAGAGCCATAACATGTCTCTAACTTCCCACTTTTCTTATAGCCCTTATACATTGGATTCTAGATTGAGTCCAATAGACATAGAGTGATTCCTTTATGGGTGAATTTATACAATATACCTCTTAAATGCTAACTTCCTAGGCAAACCTTTGTGTTTGGATGACCATACAACTGAAAGGTAAAGACTCAGATATTCTACAATGTGTATTAATATGGAGCTCTATAAGAATTTACCTGAAACCATCCTAGTAATATGATTGGGACTTAGTGGAGCCCTTGATGAAGACAATGTGATGATCCACTATCATTAGAAGCCCTCTCTTATTCCCATCGAAAGAGATGGACATCTACGAGTAGGAGTTTTTTAAAAGGTGATTATGAGGAGTTAATAAGGGAGGTGAATGTTGAATAAGGCTAGGGAATAAGTTTCACATTAGAGGAAACAACTCCTTGCCTTTCTAAAGAGGAGTTTCATATAGAAAATGATACAACTATTGCTAAAACTTGGTTAATATGGGAGAATATATTAACACTAATCTTAATTAGATTATTAAAGAGTAGGCTAATGATCATTATTAAGTGGACACAAATCTTTCCCCCTCTTGTTGAGTAAGGAGGTTGAACTCCTAAGAAGGGAATTTTAGTTAATTACTAAAAAAATTTCAACATGAGCAAATATAAGGGCTCCAAAAATAAATTTATTGATAAATGAAAATCATCATATGGAATATAAAGGGATTAGTTGCCTAGCAAGCTATTAGCTCTAAGGGATTTTGTCTATAATACAAATCCATGAATTTTTGTTATTTTGAAAACTAAAGTTATATTTGAAAATCTTAGAACTCTAAATAAATTGGGCTATAGGTGGAAATTTAGTTTTAACTGTCAAGCTCATAGGCTTGAGATAATTATTATAGTTTATGATCCCACAATTGTGGAATTTGAATTTTTTGATATAAATTTTTATGTAAGGTAATTTTTGAAATCCTGGCTAACAAATTGATGATTAATTTAGATTCACTAATTTATGATAATTAAAGTGCCTTTATTTAAGCAGTAGTTGTTGGGAATAATGTCTATTGTTCAGGAGATGATGAAGGGGGATTAGATAAAGAGTTCCTCTCCTGGTTATGTCATCAAAGTTGATTTTCAAAAAGCTTTTGACTACCTTGAATAGGACTTTATTCTACAGAGTTTGGAGACCTTGGGATTCCTTAATGAATTTATTAGGTAGATAAACACTTATATATCATTCTCCCTCCTTCCCAATTTTTATTAATGGTATGCCTATTAGTTTATTTAAAAGTGCTGAGGATTAAGACAAGGGGACCCCATTTACCCATGCCTTTTTATTTTATTCATGCAGGTTTTGACATAGTTTTATCCATAATATGGACAAAAACAAGCATATCAAGTACCATAACAAATGTTAGAGGGTGGGTCTTATTAATATATTTTTTTGGGATGACCATTTACTCTTCTCTAAAGCCCATTGTAAGTCTGTTGAACTACTAATCTCTACACTATTTACATTTAAAGAACTTTCCAGGCTAGAGGTGAATTTAACAAGAGTCATTTTGACAGTTGTAGTTTATATTATGTTTTGGTAGGTGTTTTAGTGTGTTTATATGTGCTGATTGAATGATTATTGCTTGTTTAGGCTTAGATTTTTTTTAAAACCAAGGATGGTAATAAAAAATAAAAAACTTAATGGAATTTAAAGGAATTAGCAAAACCATCTAATGTGAGGAAAATGTTGTTTATCTAAAGTAAGAAGTCCTCTAATATGTCTTGTTAGGTATTCAATATTGCCGAATTCCATCGATAATTATATTGAGCTTGCTAGCCTTGTGAGAGCATAAAAAACAAAATTGATTTCTCTATAGATATTGCAACATTCCACTACCATAGGGTACATACCTAAACTTTTAGGAATATAACCTATGACAATGGTAAGTTGGAGTGATAACAATTCTAACTTACACATGGCGTCGTCTAACATACTCAAAAAATCATTATAACTTTTTCTTAAAACATTCGCTTCATTCATTTATAAACTTACACTGTTCTTATCAACAAATATTTACGAAACCCTATACAGATTCTAACAAAACTACAAAATAACCACAACCATATTCCTACGGGAGTCAACTGACAGACCTCTTATCCATTTCTCTATCCATAGAAAACTTTATATCCTGACTAAAACTTAAGTCTCCTGTCTAGTACCTGAAAAGCCACAGTGCAATTTTTGATGAGTTTTGCGAACTCAATGAGTGAACCATCATTAATGAATTCACCGGATTACACAAATACTACACATATTTCACAGTTATTTATTCAAATAGATAAGCATTTATTTAGAAATTAGTATAACAGAAGATCATTCATTTCAACTGGCATATCGTTCAAACATTGCGCATGTATTTGCATGGGACATGCATGAGACTCATATTCGTTCTTATTGTTGTGACTGAGTGCCTTTCACAAACATATACAAAGTTTTGGCCTATAGGGCTCAATCGAACAAATTCACGGAGCATAGCTCGACGTGCAGAACATATAGATCACAGAGCAAAGCTCTACGTGGAAGCGCTTCTAACTGGCATCTCGAGTCACAATGCCTTTATCTGAGCATGCATTTTATGAAATGCATCAAATACTGAATAGATCATACACAAAATCTTATATAAATGCTCAGATGATGTTTTCATAATCATCGGATCTCATTTTGGCATTTAACTATCGTTGAGAATCAAAATTATTTGAAATCATAACACATCAGACACTTCCAATATGTGATCGCAGAACAAACTCCTCAGGCTTCAGGTCCGGAATTTAGAACCAGTACACAAACACAGTTCAATGATATTGGAAGTTAACAAATTGAATACATACGATCAAATAATCCTAGGAATTCATCTAGGTTGACTCATAGTACGCTCCCAGAAGCTATTGCCTGGATGGTCCGGCAATGTCCGACTATCATCTGATGTGCTCCTCTAAAACAGACAGAACACATTCACAATTATCACCTTTTGTACAAACGTACCAAAAATATTAAAGTATCGAAAGTATGCACGATGCATGTTCAATGACAATTCCAGAGTTTCTTCATAACTTCTCTCTCTCTCTCTTATCAAAACTTATTGAAGACCATTAACATCACGATTCAATTTTTATTGGCCTCTTTCCATGGCACTCTTTCAGGTCTCACGTAAACTTAGAGGGGGTGTAATGGATATAAGTTTATTTACAGAAGATGCACCTCTACAGATGATGCATCCTTACATAAGAAGATGAGTTACAGAAGAAGATGATTTACAGAAGATGATGATTTACAGAAGAAGATGACGTCACCTAGAGGAAGCTGACGTCATCACAGAAGAAGTTTTCTTATTAGCATAATTTTTCCTACAGACATCGAATTGAATTGTTCTTTATATGATTTGAAAGGGGACATCAAGATGTACAAACTCCATAAAGACCTCAAAGGCCAATTTCATCTTCTGAAAGGTCAAAAATAGGACAAAAGATATACAATGAACAGTAACACAAAAGGAGTTCATGAACAGTAACACAGAAGGAAGTTCATGAACAGTAACACAGACGAAGTTCATGAACAATGACACAAAAGAAGTTCATAAATAGTAACACAGAAGGAAGTTCATGAACAGTAACATAGAAGGAAGTTCATGAATAGTAATACAAAAAAAGTTCGTGAATAGTAACACAGAAGGAAGTTCGTGAACAGTAACATATAAGGAAGTTCATGAACAGTAACACAGATGAAGTTCATGAACAGTGACACAGAAGAAGTTCATGAACAGTAACATAGAAGGAAGTTCATGAACAGTAACACAGACAAAGTTTATGAACAGTGACACAGAAGAAGTTCATGAACAGTAACACAGAAGGAAGTTCATGAACAGTAACATAGAAGGATGTTTCGGCCACTTAGGTAGAAAGTAGACGAATGCAAGAAGCAAATGAAGCAATACGTAGATGAAGCAAAAGACAGACGAAGCAAAAGACAGATGAAGGAAAAGATAGAGGAAACCAAAACATAGACGAAGCAATACAGAGGAAGATGACGTCACCCAGAGGAAGCTGACGTCATCACAGAGGATACGTCCTTATAGACGATACAGAAAGCAAAAGAAGTAGAACATATCATCTTTCATGTCTAACTCTCTATACGAATTCTATACATCATTTTTCATTGCTATTATACTCCCAAGCATGACAACATCATCTATACTACTCCCTTTTTAACTCCAGAACACCAAACAACTCAAAAACTAAAACTCACATAAATACCGAAATCCCAGGCTACTATTCTTGCTTACATTTTTCCTTCTTCTGTATTTGCTTTCCAATTTACTCAAGATCCAAAAACCTCATATCTATTCTCTACACTGTGAACCCTCTCATGCATATATATATTCATCATGCACATACTCCTTTATACAGTGGAAACAACATTACAATCACTTACTTGCTTAACAAGTACTCTAACACTAAAATGGAAGTCAAAACCACAAAAGGCTGCTAAATCGCTATTTGGTGATGAAGGTCAGGGAAGAGAATTACATTGTAGAGTGTTTTAGTGAAGAATGGAAACTCTAGTAGATTCTTCCTAACTTAAACAATATAATACGTGGGTCCATTCCATGTCCCTCACGTTTACTATTTATTTCCACCGACTCACCATTTGTCATAATCACAAACTGTAGTGGATTCTTCCTAACTTAAATATTATACTACGTGGGTTCATTCTATGTCCCTCACGTGTACTATTTATCTTCACTGACTCACCATTTGCTATAATCACAATTTGTCATACATAATTCCATTTACTTGGAAATGCCAATGAAAGCATGTAGAATTGTATGAATATGCCAAAACAATATGTAAGTCACAAATAACTTATGTCTAACGTGCATTTATCTTTAGTCACAAAATGTCTCATAAATAACTGTTCTAGCCGAATAGGTAACAGGATGTTATAGAAAGCATAGGCTAAGGTGGACCTTTCAGTAAGATAAAGCAGGAAAGGAAATGTTCAACACCTTGATCGTCTGAAAGGATATCAGCAAAGGTAAAGGTTGAACAATTGTCTGATAAGCCGATATAAGCCAAGATGATTCTAAAGAAGAAGGAAAGCAAGGTTCAACAACCAACTCACCAAGTGTCTTCAAGGAGGAAGGCTGAGACGCTCCAATAAGAAAGGCCCAAGAAGTCGAGAATGTCACCAAGATTAATGACCTTACGACAATAAGAACAGAAGAAGCAAAACGTTCTGATTCTTGGTGTAGACTCTGAGAGTGAAAAGGAGCAAGAGAAACAGTAACAGCTAGCCAAATCAATCATCTCTATGCCTCAGACTCAACCAGAACAATCGTCTAGAGAGACAGAGATAAAAAGGAAGTTAGTGTTTGAGAAGAAGAAGTCTCAACAATAAATCCCTTTCAAACCAGTAAAAGAACAAAAGAAGATGAAGCCTATTCAGAAGAAGAAGGTTTCATCATCTGATGTTCCACAAAAGAAATAGAATGTTGAAAAGAAGATGAAGACATGTCTGAACAGCAGCTAGTAACTTACAACCCTCCTCAACCGATAAAGAAGGAAGATTTGAAGATGAAGGCCATAGAAGAATCAATACCTGATCGTAACTGAGGTTCAATTATCATCAGAGAACCTTTTAAACAAAAAGTTAAGGTTCAAGTTGAATCTATAACAGTAAATGATTAGACGATACATCTTCTAAGTCATGAAGAATGAAGATTATATAGTATTCTGCGAGACGAAAAGGCAGAACCATGTCTATTGAAGATTACAAAAAATCCTTATACAATCTATCCAGTGATAAGCATAACAACAATCAAGATTGTACCAGATGTACAGCCCAGCATTCTCGCATCAGTAGCTAGCAAAGAAAAAGGGAAGAAGAAGAAATTTCCTGAAAGGTGAGAAGTTGATCTCACAGAAGAAGAGATTCTAGCGGCAATAAAGAACATAGACGATGTATGTCATGCAGCTCAATCTGTAAGCGTCTATATATCACATCATATATCAAAGGAATCAGGAAGTAATTTTGGACCATCTACTACAGACAAAAGCTTTAAGGTAGTTGGCTCAATATTAGAGGTAAGGTATGAAAGTATCACAATTGAAGGTATCGTTTTTAACTTAAAAACCTTTGCACATTTGCTCATTCATTTCAAACCCTTAGATTTCATTCCTTTAGTTGAAACTATTTTACACCTTCTAGGGCAACCGATTTACAAATTACCCAAACCTGATGATCTTGATATCTTTGATGAAAAATAACCTTTTAAAATACCCTATATTAAAATTATATAATTAGACTATGCACCTAAAAACCATCTGTCTTTGAGTATAGTCATCCGCTTAGTGAAATGCTACAAGATCCTACCGTTAATTCAGAGCTCTTGGAGAATTTCATCGAATGGACTGAAGCTAGTCACAAGCAGATGGAAGTTCAAGAAGCCTTAGCGAAAAACATTGAGAAAATTAATACTAAGGTTGATGTACTAGGTGATCTTCATGAGGAATTAGTACTTCTATGTGTTTCTATAGAAGAAGACGTCAAGATGATCTGCACTGATCTTCAACAAATATTTTCTGAAAGTTTGAAGAGTCTAAATAAAATATCTTTTTGATTAATAACAAATAGGGGGAGATTAATGTACATATCCTTGTATATTATATCTTGCACTATTCTTCTGATTATTATTTTTATCTTATGATATTATGGTTATTTGTTATCATCAAAAAGGGGGAGATTGTTAAGTCAAGAAGACTTCACTTCTTCTATTGATTTTGATGAAAGTCAAATAATAATAAT
>JANIIA010000010.1:14697817-14708162 GCA_027478495.1 Erythroxylum alaternifolium | reverse complement strand
CTCCATTCTTCTCACATGCAAAACCCCACCTAGCTCCAGCCTTTCACTCCACTAACACATCATTCATACTTCAACAATGCAGCTGGCATAAAAAAAGAAGACGGTCCACTCTCTAGCTCACGCATAGATAGCCAAGCCTCCACTTTGTATTTCAAAAAAATCATTCAACTTCCAAGCTCGAGCCCAAAAATTATTTACGCAAGCCTTTCCAAAAATCACAACTACCACTCCTCCCATTAAAGCAAGAACCCTTCATTAACTCTCCATCGCGCAACACCCACACACAACAACACTGTAACATCAGTCCACCAGCTCTCAACCAACAACAAGCCTCCATGCCACACTCGTGATTTTCTCTCCAGCCTCCATACTTGCAAGCCTTGAATTTCTCTCCAATCTTCCACATACACCGTAACCTCCAATCACCAAAGCCTCCTACACACACAACACGTAGATAGCTTCATTTACTCCCATTAACGCTACACACATCCAAGCAACACATGCAGCCCTCCATCCTCTCACTCACGTAGCATTTTATTCTCCAACAACTCAACCATAAGACAACAAAACCAGCAGCTACTTCCATGCATAACGTAGCTGGCTTTTCACTCAATTCACTCACAAAATCACTCCACGCCATTCACAACAGTAACAACGTAGCCTCTATAACCATTCACGGCCAAGGAAGTAACTACGCAAAGGAGTTTAGAGAGCTTTGTTCTTCATTTATAATTGATTTATTATGAATTTGTCTAGCGTTTATATTTTTGGGTTGCTTGGCTTGATGATTTGTGGCTGAACCTTTAATTTCTCTTAGGGATTTGATATTTTGTTAATGCTTTAATATTGAATTTTGTTGAATCCTTGACTCAATATTCATATAGTTGTTGATTTTTCCTTGGGTTTATTTGTTCTTCCTTTGGATTATTAGAAATTACCGTGGTATAAATTTGCCTTTAAAAAAAGGGAGTTTTTGCTAGAAGATTGAAGGAAATTTCGACTAGGATTTTCTTGTGAGTTGGGAGACCTAAGAAACTTAGGAAGTGAAAATTGAAGGTTTATGAATTAAGAAACTCTAGGAAGAACTTAAGTAAGAGATTACTAAGTGATGTCGAGAGTGGAAAGATTAATTCATCTTTGGAAAAAGGGGATTAATTACTCTTAAAATTCACCTACAAAGTTAGGATATTTCATTTGTGGAGGATAGCTAATTCAATATTAAGGTTGACAAAAATATCATTTCCTAAGAGAAAGTCATTCTCCATTGAAGTCAATACTTTTAATTAGTCAATTGTTGCAATCTTTTCTTAATTAGTTACTGCACAAATTTGTCATATTCATAGTTATTTTGGTTGCATTGAATTGGGTACTTGGTTAGAAATTCAATTGTCTTTTATTTATTTATTTTATTTTATTTTATAATTCTTTACATTGCTTTTAATTTCCAAAATTTCATCAAACCCGATTTCAAACACTGTTAGCTGGCATAGATTTAAATTTTCTTATAATCCCTGTGGACACGACTCGGTTCTTACCGATTTATTACTCACTTCGACAACCGTGCACTTGTGGTTCACGAACATTACGGCAGCTAGATTTTTCAATGATATTATTCACATTGGACAGTTATGTTTTCTCTACCCTTTGTGTGAATTTTCTGGGCTGTATTATATAGGAAAACGACCAGAACATGGAGACTTAGCAGTTGTAATTTCGGGTATTTTGAGCTCTCTTTGGTAGTTAATTTTTTTAGTAATTTTACCAAAGTGGTAGCTAGGTTTTCTCTAAGGGTTACGTGATTTTCAGGGTTGTCCAATTATCATGTTTTTAGTGGAAGAACCTCTAGTAGGTTGTGTTTGCAGCTCTATTGCTTGTAACATTTCGGGTGATGAAATGTTTATTTATTTGGTGATTTTTCTGCTGCTTTATATGGGATGCGTCAGTGACAATATCGAAGGTTCACAATAGATTTCTGAGTGGACAACTTTTCATTCTTTCGTTAATGAAGCTGCATTTTTAGGGGAATTGTTTTCTTATCTCAGGTATCTTTGTTTTCGTACTTATTGTTTAAATCACTTGAGTTGTTTAATTCTTTTCTTTATTATCAAAGATTGTTGAGAAAATTCTTTATTGAGGATAGCAAGAGGTGGTTGTGTTATTGGGTGTGATTTACTTTCACGGGTTGTGAGAACGAGGGATAGTGTCAAGAGTTGGGTGAGTCGGCTCTGTAATGCCTTGTGCAAAACTATTGTTCACAAGTGAAAGTTGTTTAAACGAAATTAGGGCCCCACAGATGTAGGCTAGGCACACCAAACTGTGTCTCGGGTGTTGATTTGTTTATTTCATGTTTAATTTTTCTGTTTTTGTCTATACTGGAAAATTATCAGTTACTGACACAGTTGCTTTATATTAAGCAACCGACAAATACAATTCAAAGCAACTGCGACAAAATAAGATTTTGCAAACCTATATCTTTTCGAATTTTCAAAGGGGTTGGAGTTGGCACTTGAATGCATCTCTCTCGTTGTGGTTGATTGGAGTTCCGTCAAGTGAATATTGGTTCTTTAAATTCTAATTTGAAGCAATTTCATAAATAAATTAAATACAAAATGAGTCCCACATTTATAAATAAACTAAGTTTTTAATATATTTTTAAAAAACATAGGTCCTACCTTGCCACGTTAAGGGGCAAAAAAAATAAAAATATTTTTAAAATGCTAGGTCAACGATGACCTGGCACTTAAAGTGGGGTTTAAATTTTTAGTTATGATAGGTCAAAATTTAAAATTTTCTAAATGTTATTGTTATAATTGTTCACTCTAGAATGCTATGGTTAAAATTGTTGATTGGTGTAAAACTTAGGGTCAAAAGTGACCCTTTTTCTTAGACTAATTTGTGTAGAATTAGAGATAAAGAGCAATTATATTAATCTCTTATTCTTTCCATATTATTTTTAAAAATCTCTTATGATTTGATATTTTAAAAAGGGTAAAAATATGAGATTCTCATGTGGTTCAAGTAATTTAAAAGTATTTATTAATATCTAAATTTTTTAAAAAAAATTCTTATAATTTTTAAATTTTTAAAAAATTCTTTCTTTTGGATTCCATTAAGAAAATAACGGTCTAACACATATGGTGTGAATTGTACACATTGAATAATTAAATATTATTGACATGGCTATGCAATTCGACTTTTAAATTTGACTCAAACTAATTAAATTCAAATTAAACTAATAATTTCATAATGAATTACTAATATGAATTAATATCAAACTAATTCTCATCAGATTTAAGAGTTAAATTAAATTGTTATATCAACAATATTTGATTAGTCATAACATTTATGTTACGTATGTTTTGTAGTTATTTTCTAACAAAATTAAAAATTTCTTAAAATTATTTAACTCATAAGAAATTCCCGTATCTTTTTAGTCTTTAAAAAAGTCATTTCTTTACAACACTGCATGTGGAACCCGATTCAGTGGAAGGGGTGATCCAGCTACCAAATGATGCAAGTGGCCCGGGGTTCAAATTAATGTGGGAAACGAGTGATGTGTTAATGAGGTCATATCCCATTCATTTACAATTACTATATTTTTTTTTTGTTTAGAGTCGTGTTAGCATCATTATTAAATGGGCCATTTGAAGGATCCTTTCGTCATAGTTCCGGTTAAAGGTCTTAGAACCAAATCCACGTTAGCTTCTCTTATTATTGACGTGGAATAATTAGATCGTAATATTTCATCATATTTTATAGGAGTGATATTAGTTCTGATACTAATTATTAAAGGTCTTATAAAAGAATTAACTCTAAAAGTTAGCTTAGCTTAAAGGATAAGACAACTCGTAAACTTATAAATCTCCCGTTAGCCTCTCTTATTATCAACATGGACACTCAAATCGTAACAGTTGCATTTCAAAATTGTCACTATCAACTACAAAGCGAGTAAGCAACAAATAAGAGAGCAGAGCACATGTCTTAAAAAATACAAGACTGCATCTTACGCTCAGTGCATGGTGAGCAACAAATAAGAGAGCAGAGGACACGTCTCAAAAAATACAAGAGTGCATCTTGCGCTCAGTGCATGGTGAACTCATGTTTCCATCTGAACGAAAAAGTCAGTTTTGGTTATTCTTTTGTTCACAGGGTGACTTCCAATGGTCATCAAACCGAAAATTAGAAAGTTTCATTTTCCCCTGAAGCAGTTCAAAGATAACGTGTGAACCATACATTCCTACTGTTCAAACAAAATCGTGTACTATCGCGCGAAAAGAATACTTCTTCCTCTGTGGAAGAAAGAATACATTCCGTCGTTTTCTTTCGTAGAGAAAATACAAAAATTCATTTAAAACGAGAAGGTGACTTTAATGATTAGTGTAAGCCTTATCTCGAGAGAAAGTCAACAACATCCTCTTATATAACTGGGATCGGACCTGTTAGATATATATTAAACATATCTATTTATTTTATTTTGAAATATTTTTCTAAATTAACATATTTCTTATTATCTTGAATTCAAAAATTAGTTGGATAATGTTCTAGATATAATAGAATTATATCTTGAATAGATGTGAATTTGATGAAGAATATTACTGGAAATTCCATTTTGAGTCAAGTTGTCTTACATGTATGAAGTAGTTGAAGAGTATGGTTGGAAGTCTTTGATTGTGAATGAAGTTATTCTGCGTCAAAGTAATGGCTGAAGGGTGAAGGGTATTAACGTAAGTTTCATTGTGAATTAAGTTAATTTTTTGGAAACATACGATGGAGTTAGAGTGTGTGAAAAATAACCCTACAGCTAATTCGTGAGTGTGGTGTGCGTGAGTGCCTAAGTGCAGTGTATGTTTAGTTGTTGGTTTTATTTTAGTATTGAATATTGGAGTAACATACGGTTGAAGGGGTAGTAGTTTTGCAAACTATTCAATTTTACGTAATTGTCTCTGACACAAATAAAAACACAAATCAATCAAGCGAAAAATATCAGATGACACCAGAAATTTGATAATGCAATTCGGCATTCCTTGCCTACGTCTGTGGGACCTTCACCTAGATTAATTCTTTCACCGAATTACAATGGATTTATCTGAAGTCTTACTGAGTTAGCACCACTCATCCCTTGACACTATGGGAAGAATTTCACACCCAATAAAATGACCGACTCGTGTTAACCTCGTCAGAAGATTTTTCTAAACAACTATTAATTAATGAAAGACAATAAATAAAAACTCCAAATGTTTGAAGAATTAATAACAAAAACTTAACACAGTTGAAATTCAAAAAGAACAACCTCTCTATGACCGTAGGTCCTCCAAGAGAGATCTGACAGTTATTCGTGCACGTGAGCCACTCTATAAGGATAATTTCTAGCTTGATCAACTACCATACGATTAGTAAAGAACAGTGCAGAACATATGGATAGGCAGTCCAAGTACGCACCACACACCAATCAGCTCCAGACTTTTATTCACTCACAAATCACTTCTCGCATGCCATTCATACGCACACCAACACCTTCTATCGTGACTCCCATGAAATTTTCAAAGCATCACCCTCGTATATTATCAGCTGAAACACGCAAACTTCACTCGCAAAACACAAGCTGTGACTCCCATGAAATTTTCAAGCAACACACACGTATACAATCAGAAAACTCACCCACTGCACACCCACTGCACTCACGCACTTTCTACTGTAAATCTCATCTATTCTTCAAGTGACCCATGGGTATATAACTAGCTGAAAAACACACTCATTGCACTCACTTCCTGCACACAATTGCACACACACACACCAAATATACTGCAAGTCTTATGTCTGTTTTTCACCGAAAGGCAACAACACGTATTTTTACCGCAAGTCTAATGTGTTGAATATCTCCTAAAAAACAGCAACAACATGTAGTGTTTGGCAGAAAACTCTTCGTATATGCAAGTAAAAAATACCATAATACCCTCAAACAATCCTTCACTAAATCAACTCCTACACAAGATAGAATTCTATTCTAGCTATAAAATTATCCAACTGGTATTTGAATTCAAGCTTGATAAAAAGATGCCAATTTAAAAATATGCCAAAATAGAATTAAAATAGATATATTTAACATATATCTAACAATCTCCTCCTTTTTGACATATTTGTCACAAGTCTAAAACTCCCCCTAAGTCGCATAATTCGACATATAGAAATTGAATTCAATTCAAGAACTCCCCCTTAATCCAAGGTCAAGTTCCAAAGAACATCCATCAAATATCCAATCATCCAAATTTCTCCCCCTCGAACTAAAAAATGCCAAAAAGCAAGACAAATAGTCACACATATACCTTGAAATCTCCCCCTGAATGGAGCAATCACCATAAACAATCTAATAACTCCCCCTTGGGACAAAACAGTGTCAAAACATACAATCATACGAATCAACAATAAGTGCAGCAGAAGAATCATAAGCACGTAAAGATGACAATTTACTACCATTCAAAACACCGAGAGATATGCCCGAAAGAGAGAGATATGCCCAAGAGAGAGTCTCATAATGATGAGAGAGCTGAAGAGTCTTCGGTGGATCCAAATAGAAGTCACAATGTAAACTACTAAAAAGATTGGACGACAATGGCAACATAAAAATTAAAGAGAAACTAAAGAAGACAATTTTTTTTACGTTTCATTTTTCTACTTTTCTTCTTTTTTCCTTAAAAAACAACAAAAAGAACTTCAAAAATGTAAAGAATACAGTCCCTGTGCCCCTCGAAAAAATTTAAACCTGGGTTTATTCCTCATTGCATTATCTCTATCATCAACTGTCTGGTTGATTTCTTCATCTGAAATAACTGACTTATCCTCAGTCTGAACAGTTTCTTTAAAAGCAGCAACTAACTGTAAATCTAAACAATTTATTGTTTTTCCTTCACTACATCTTTGTGCTTCTTCTTGACCCTTTATAACCTAAGTAGATTTCGGTAGTAAAGGCTGATTCTGAAATTTATGTGAGGGACGTAGAATTCTTCGACTTTGGCTTCTTTGAAACAACATATGCAGTAATTGGTAACATCTTGGCCTTATATGCCCAATAACTCTGTAAAAATTACACGTAGGTACAAATCTTCGATTCTTTCTTGATGTTTCTTCTTCTCGGATAGATATGGACATATCTTTTTTCTCCTCATTCACCTTAGAACACTTACCTTTGTAACCAGTGCCTTGAAGATCCCCTTTAACCTTACAGATTTCGATCAACTTTTCTATGCCTCCATTCAGCATTCTCAAACCCTTTTTAGTACTTGCTAACTTCAATCTGGCATTATCGAGCTTGTCTAAAGCTACCATCAATTTCTTTTCCAACACTTGGATGGTGTTCTTCATGGAGAGATTCTCTTCCTTCAATCTTTCTACATATTTTTACCCATTTTTCGTACATTAATTCGTAAGTCTTATAAATATTCTCCTTTTTATCACCTGAACCACTTTCATCACTATCATAATCTGAGATCGAGCTTTGACCTGAATCATCTATGTTTTTCCCGAAATTTCCTAATTTATTCAATTTTTCGTCTTCAGTTATTTCCTTCTCAGTTACTTTTAAACAAGTAACTAGACTTTTGCTATGTAAAGCAACTAACGAATCACCATTAGCGATTTCTTCTTCACTATCATATTCACTCTTGGATTCATTCTTACTCCAAGTGCTAGTGAAGGATTTTCCTTTTCTCTTCTTTAAAGTATTAGCACATTTGACTTGAACGTGCCCGAAGCCTTGATACTCATGACATTTGATTCTCTTCACCTTCCTTTCACTCTTTGAGTTTGAACCTGTAATACCAATCCTTTGCTTCTTTCTTGCTTACCCCTTAAAATATACAGTTTGAAATTTGTAAGAATTCCGATTACCTTCTCCAATGATAGATCATTGATATCGTAGGCTTCTTTTATTGTTGCAATTTTTGGAATAAATCTTGGAGGAAATGATTTCAGTGTCTTCTTAACAAATTTTTGATCAGAATATTTCTTTCCGAGTTGATGTGCCTGATTTGCTATATCTCGCAATCATTCATAAAAGTCCCCAATGGTTTCATTTTCATCCATCTTCAGTTCTTCAAACCTTACAGTTAACATTTGTAATTTTGACGTTATCGCCGATTTGGATCCTTCGTGAACAGTCTGTAAAGCATCCCACACTTCTTTAGCCGATTCACAAGCTGATATCATCGAGAAACATCCTTCATCAATAGCACTAAAAATCGCATACATTGCTTATGAGTTTCCAAGTGTCCTCTCTTCTTCGACTCTTGTCCATTCAGATGGATCTTTTAAAACTATCTCTCCCTTATCATTAGTAATCATCAGATGTGTCTAGTTATATAACACCGAGTTCTATGCTCTTATTCCTTGTGCCTGAATAAAGATCCTCATCCGTGATTTCCATGTATGATAATTGGAACCGTTCAACAACGGTGGCCCGATAATTGATGCTCCTTCTATTATAGTCATGTTCGCGAAACTAGGATCTGCACTAATTTGCTATCAAGTTCTGAAACGGTAACCTGCTCTGATACCAATTGAAAGATCGTAGGGGGTAGTAGTTTCGTCAACTATCCAATTTTACATAATTATCTATGGCATAAATAAAAACACAAATAAATCAAGTGAAATATATCAGATGACACCATAAATTTGATAACGCAGTTCGGCACTCCTTGCCTACGTCTATGGGGCCCTCACCCAGATTAATTCTTTCACTTAAGTATAATAGATTTACCCAAGGCCTTACTGAGTCGACACCACTCCCCTTGACACTACTCTCAACCTCACCACCCAATAACATGACCGACTCGTGTTAACCTCGTCAGAGGATTTTTCTAAACAACTATTAATTAATGAAAGAAAATAAATAAAAACTCCAAGTGTTTGAAGAATTAATAACAAAAACTTAACACTCTTGAAATTCAAAAAGAATAACTTCCCTATGACCGTAGATCCTCCGAGAGAGATCTGACAGTTATTCGTGCACGTGAGCCACTCCATAAGGATAATTTCTAGCTTGATTAACTACCATACGATTAGCAAAAAACAGTGCAGAACATATGGATAGGCAGCCCAAATACGCACCACACACCAATCAGCTCCAGACTTTTATTCACTCAGACATCACTTCTCACATGCCATTCATACGTACACCTACACCTTATGCCGTGACTCCCATGAAATTTTTAAAACATCACCCACGTATGTTATCAGCTAAAACACGAAAACTTCACTCACAAAACATAAGTCGTGATTCCCATGAAATTTTCAAACAACACGTAGGTATACAATTAGCAGAAAACTCACCCACTGCACACCAACTGCACTCATACACTTTCTACGTTAAATCTAATATATTTTCCAAGTGACACATAGGTATATAACCAGCTAAAAAATACACCCACTGCACTCACTTCCTATGCACACCTGCAGACACACTCACCAAATATGTTGCAAGTTTTATGTCTGTTTTTCACCGAAAAGCAACAACATGTATTTCTGTCGCAAGTCTAATGTGTTGAATATCTCCTAAAAAATAGCAACAACGTGTAGTATTTGGCAAAAAAACCGTTCGTATACATAGGTAAAAAATACCACAATACCCTCAAACAATCCTTCACCAAATCAACTTCTATCCGAGATAGAATTCTATTCTATCTACAAAATTATCTAACCGGTATTTAAATTCAAGCTTGATAAAAAGATGCTAATTTAAAAATATGGCAAAATAGAATTAAAATAGATATATTTAACATATATCTAACAATCTTGCATAGAAATCACAGATAAAGGTCTTTATTTAGGCATAGGGAATAAGAGTATGGAACTCGGTGTTATATGGCTGGACACATTCGGTGATTACTGACCAAAAGTGAGAGATAGTTCTAAAAGATCCATCTGAATGGAAAAAAGCTAAAGAAGAGAGGGCACTTGGAAACTTACAAGCAATGCATGTGATTTTTAGTGCTGTTGATGAAGGATGTTTCTCAATGATATCAGCCTGTGAATCGGCTAAACAAGCGTGGGATGTTTTGCAAACTATTCATAAAGGGTCTAAATCTGTGATAGAGTCAAAATTACTGATGTTAGCTGTGAGATTTGAAGAACTGAAGATGGGTGAAAATGAAACTATTGGGAACTTTCATGAAAGATTGCGAGATATAGCAAAATCAGGCACATTAACTCGGAAAGAAATATTCCGAGTTGAAACTAGTCAAGAAGACGTTGAGATCACTACTTCCAAGATTTAGTCCAAAAATTGCAGCAATAGAAGAGGCCCACGACATTAATGATCTGTCATTGGAGAAGGTAATTGGAATTCTTACAA
>JANIIA010000010.1:14641823-14654780 GCA_027478495.1 Erythroxylum alaternifolium | reverse complement strand
AAAATTAAAAAAAAATAGATCATGAGTTGCTGGCTTTTTTACTTCTTGACTTCCAACCTATGACGAAAGTGCACAACTTTTAATGGGTAGCTTAAACTTTGTCAAAAGTTGATAAACTAAGCTTACTCTTCCTCATAACCCGTTATAATCCTTCAAATTCCATTTAAAACTTTCATTTGATCGCGTCAACAGTAAAACTCTTTTCACATTCATAAATTGGACATACCAATCTAGAGGAATATATACAAACACTCACAGTAATACTCCATTCATATCAGCAAATTAAGAAATATAAAGAAAGGATCATCCAAAACAAACAAAGTTGTTGTAACCATTCTTTCAGGTGTTGAAGAAAGGACTATGATCCAAAGCACCACTACAACTTTGTATTACTAAGCGTGAGGTCAAGGAATCTCAAAGATGGTGTAATTCTAAATTACCCCAACAACGAAGCAATCAATGGATGCCAACCTCCGGTGGCTGCATTGCACCTAGCCCGTATAGAGAGTGAAGCAACAGTCAGTTTTTGGACGGTGGGGACTACATGTTGATGGCCCATTTGTTTAAAGTATGGAGTGAAATCATCATTAGAGGCACATTCATAAAGCATTCTCTTGTAATTCATCTCTGAAGGCGAGTCTACAACTTATTCCTGATCATTGTTAAAACACCATCAGTCGGTCTAAGAATGATCATTTGGGATAGAAGTAATTCAATCTGATTGCGGGAAATATATTACACATCATCCGACAGTATTGTAGCAAATTTGAAGTTTTGGCTTATCAAAACATTTGTTTGAAGAATTTTCTGCTTTTTGTTTCCAGTAAAGATATTTTAAATGAAAAGTATTAATAAGACTCAAATTTTGTTTTCTTTTACTTTGCGGTATAGTGGATGTCTGTCCCTGATACGAGACAAAAATTACGGCTTTCCTACGCAGTATTTTCCATTGGCATGTCAGTACTAACACTACTGTTGGTTTTTGTTTTGAGTTCAACTTGCTCCAGCCAGAGAAACCATACCCAAGACTTCAGAAAGAGGGGCTGAGGTTGTAGTATCCAAGAGCTACAGTTGTCAAAATACATCTGTTATTATTTAACAAAAGGTGGCTGGTTTCTCTAGAGGTATGGAAGTTAATCTTATGAGTCATGACTTATTTTGTTTAATTATCATCACATGAAAAATTAATAAGCAGAAATTTTCTGATGTTTTGGTATTTTGTATCCATATGATTGATTATATGAGACGAAGTTTCATGTATATATATGATACCTGATGATATGATTCCCGGGGAACTGATATTTTTCGATGGATGGAATGATAGGTGAGTTAATATAATAAGGATATGCAACTTCGGGTTTTGGTGTTTTAACTTTTGTTACTGTTTCTCTCGTTGAAATTGTTGGCAGGACGCCATGTGGTGAGCACAGATGTAAGCACATGACTTTTCAAAAATCCATGCTCTGATACTGGAAAACCCTGCAGCAAAACCTGGGTTTTGGGTTTTTCAAGAGAATCAATTTCAGAGGCTGACCACCTAACTGGCGCTAGGTAAGAGAAAACCCAGTTTTTATGGGAGGAAGTGAAGCTTGGGAACTGTGAGTCTGTGAAACTGTGTTGAAGGAAACAGCTCATTGATTCCTTCAGTGCATGAAGAAAATTAGGAAACTTTTATTATTTTAGCTATTTCTCCTTTTACAACCCAGTTCAGGTACTATCTGCATATCAGTCTCTCCAAGCACCTCAATCAATTGGACTCTTCTGTCGTTCATTCTTTCTTTGGCATTCTATTTATATGACTTGCATTATTCTCGCGCACTCCCACATGTAAAACTTTCCATTTCTTGCAGTCTTCTCTTTTGATTTTTGAACAAGAAAAGTAATCGTGATCGGACAGTTGAAAACATGCCCTTGTTTGCAGTCCGTACTTTGTCTATCCAGAACCAGTTTCCTTAAATTAGCTTAACACTGTTCTTTATGCCCCTTGATATTAGAGAAACAACAGAAACTCCTCAGTTTTAGACTTAGCCATTTTCAATAATCTCTGAAGTCGATGCTCAAGTTTGCAAACTAGTTTCCCCATACAAGTCAGATTTTTCATCCATCCCCTTTTCAGATCCTAAATCTATCAAGTGGGGAAAAAATTGTGAATGTAAATTCTTCTGACATACAAACCGATCAAGGTGCTCATTATATTGACGAACTTCAGAAACCAGTGTCAAATGGCTTTTGCCTTGTGTTTCTCCAGAAACCACCTATCTTGGATTGTCCATCTTGGCCCACTGCTAATCCTCGCAAGTATTTTGAGCTATGGGTTTTCAGCCATGCTTCTCATATCCACTGTACTAATCTTAGGTAGTATTATCTTCACGTTCACAAATCGAAAACAAAGGTCGGAAGATGAGTCGTCTAAAGATGAGATACTCAGAGCAGATCATGAAATCTCTGCCCACATAGAATGTGTCGCAACTGATCAAGCAGGAAGGCCTGAAAGTGAATGCATAAGGCGAAAAAATGATGTCAGAGTAGAAGATGACAGGAGCGAGGTGGGTGATGATTACTTAGCCGAGTCGTCACCTGTTGTTGTTTCAGAAAGTGACGGCCTCGCTAGTTCATCAACTAGCGAGGAATCAGAGGTGGAGTGGCCATGTAAAGATAACATGCTCCATAGCACGGATTGGTCCGATGGATCCATGTCCGACGAGGAAGGCCTCATTGAAATAGCCCTTCCAAGTGGGCATTATGTTGGTGATAAACAAGAAGACCCCAAGTTACAAGTTCAGAAAAAGTTGCCAGATTTTGCACCAGCTACCTTTCTTAAGCAGCAGTATGGATTGACGGAGCTTTTGGCAGAAATAAATGAGATGAACGAAGAGGAGAACTTGATTGAGATTGACATATTTATGGGCTCCATAAAATGTCCAAGGTTTGAGATTGAAGCTTAAGTTAGCTTCATTTTTCTGCAATTGATTGCACTATACTGATAAAGTTTTTGATCCGAGTTATACTGGGATTTTACGTTGAATACTTACTGTGATATCTTTTGAGGTTGTTCAATTTTAGTTATCAAAAGTAAAGCTTGATGCTTCTTACCTTAATATCAATGATTTGAAGCTTCTTCTCTTAATGCACAATTATGCAAATTTTACAAACTTAGGATACTTATTAAAGCACTTTTGCTAAAAGTTTTAAGGCCATGGCCAGGTTGATGAAATTTCAATCTCATCTTTTGCCATTTATCAAGTAAGTTTTGTCGAATGCAATGCTACCACCTTCCACTTTCCACTTTCAAAATTTTTGTGGATCGCCAGAGAGGTTATCCACTGTTAAGATTATATGTTGAAATTTCTAAGCTGCTTTTAATCATGATGCTGTTTGAATATTTGAACTGTTACAATTGGGTGGTTGCAATTATGGGGTTATATAAAGCAGAGGTCAAACTTTCTATTTTATTTTACATTGGCCACAAGTCGTTTCATTAATAGTAGAAAAAGCGCTGTTCACGGGCACACAAGTTATTCGATTGCTCTGCCTCTGCTGAGCATTTGCCTTGAAGGTCATAACCAAATAAAAATTAAAACTATCAATCTTTTATTCAATTGCATTGTCCATCAATTAGTGAGGCATACAGACACTTGCATTATATCAAAAAACAATTCAATTTAATTCGAGAATCCTTCAAACATCAACATAATATGCAAAACTCAACTTAATATATAAAGTAAACATACATTAGCAGGATGCCTAAACTTTCAGATATTTTAATAACTAAAACTAATAAAAAATAAAGCATAAAAGTTTGAATTAAAGAAGGAGCATTTTGAGACTTGTTTAGGAAGTCATCTAATCTTTTATGTAGAAGCAAACACTTTGTCATAAACGCTTCCACTTATTACTCAATTATGTCATTATTTTAAATGATTGCTAATACCACTATTTAAGTTCAATATTTTCATTTATGTTCAAGACAAAGAATTGAATTTATTTATGCTCACTTTTCTTATAAATAATTTAAAATATTGTGTTAATATATGAAAAATGGTTTTCATACAAAACTAATAACTAAGTTTAAGGACAAAAGTGTTTACCTTATTTCGTCTCCATTAATTAAAAAATCGGCCTCTTCATGCCTAAATTCACTTATAGACTGACACTCTTTGTCCAAGTTCCATGTTGGTGTTCTTCCTCCTTAAACTATTGATAACGGAACATCTGGAGCTAAAGTCTTCTTCATATGCTGCAAATTTTCCTAAGACTACCTTTTGTGGTATTGTATATCTTGCTCGATTTGTGCACTAGCCACCTAGTTGATTCCTCCTATAAGTGCACATTTTCTCTTTTTCTTTGATTTGTCTTTCAAGATATCATTGAACTCTTGATGAATTTTTATGCATGCAGTAGGATTTTTAAAATTTTCTCCTTTCCTATTCAGTTGATTGTCAGAGCTGAGAGTATCACATCTTCAGGCTCTCTCTAATTATTGAATTTCATTATGAGATTTTTTCATAGTTTAATAGCAGATGTATGATTAGGGATTCATCATGTTAATTCCATATTTGGTTGACAGCTTCTTACCTTCTACTTGAGTGACAACTGCTCCTAAATCATTGTATAACCTCTTTTAGAATTTCCTATTTATTGTTCTCATTTCCTCTTAAGCTTCTAGTATTATATTATGCCTATATCTTGTAAATGGTTCTTCCCAAATTGACAAAGATCACAATCTTATATCCCTTATTGATTTATTTTTCCATCCTTAACCATTTTAGCATATCCTCATAATTGAAGCATTTGCTATAAATATGGCATAGTTGTTGTACTTTATCTTATATCCATTTAGACAAACTATAGCTATAGAAAAAAATGTGTTATCGATTCATTAACTTCCTTATATAGCAAGCACATATCTATAATGCTAAAGAACACTAACCCGTCTTTGGTTAGTAGCACTTGTTTGAAAATTAGCCATATTAGAAAGAATATCTTAGGCATTAGGTTCTTATTTTTATATAATGTTGCTCCTTATCACTTGTTCCCTTCCTCCTTTCAACACTTCCCTATAAGAATATTTAGTGAATTTACTATATAAGTGATGGAGCTAGGTGTATTTATCTTCCAGATTAGGATTAAGGTTGTAGTATGGTAGTATTGTTTCTACTTCCAAGGGGAAGTTATACCATTGGTTCCCTCTTATCCGTAATTTTACCTTATTATTGATAGAAATATTATTCCACTAAGCCCCTAATAGATTGGAAATTTACAAAGGTCCCACTTTGCTCTAATTAATATAAAGGAGGAAAGCTCTTTCTCTATTTCCAATTTCAAACTTAAAGAAAATTAACAGATTATTTCTCAACTTCATAAGTTAGGTTACAAACTTAGAGCATTTAGGGTTTAGTTGATTTACTTTTGGTTACTATCTTTTAATGGATGTTCATTTATCCATATAATATATATGTTGCTCTTATTTTCAGTAAGTCTTCACAACCTTTTAGCTATGAGTACCTTATTAGTCAAGTTGATAGAGATTATCCCTAACCCTCCCTTTATAATTGTTTTTTAACATCCTTCCAGCTTAGTTTGGATATTGTTCAACCTTGTCTTCTTCCTCCCCATTAAAAACTTCTCATCAGACTTTCTAAAGATTTAAACACTCACTTTAAGAGGAATATATGGTTGATCAATAGATATATAGAGAATTCAGAACCAACTTTATTAGCATAACTCTACCTATATAAGAAAGATCCTTATTACATAAGGATCCTAACCTTCTTTGAAATTTTTCCAAAAGAGGTATGCAATCTTTATATTGTAATCTCTTAGTAGATAAGGCAAGTTCGCAATAAGTGAATAGGTCTTCATTGATTTGTAATATTTTTATCCTAGATAACTAATTACGTTCACTAGAGGCACTTCATTAGACAATTAGCTAGCTTTTCCTAAAATTAATTTGGAGACTAGAAAACTCTTTAAACATCTGGTGGGATGTCACTAGTGTAAATATAAACTTGTCATTGGATTTAGAGAACATTATGCGATCATCTATAGAGCTCAAGATTAATAATACAAATTCCTTGCATTTGCTGTAGGAATTGAAATGGGGGCTCAAAGATATATTATGTTTCACTAATCTTGCCAGGACTTCCTTACATATGATGAACAGATAAGAGCATATATAGTCCCCTTGTCTTAGGCCTTTTTCTACTTGAACAACTTGGTAGGTTTCCTATTCACTAAGAAACTGAAGGAGGGAGTTCTTATACATTCTCTACACATTCCCTATATCTTAATTGAAAACCAAACACCTCCAAAACCTATAAGATGAAGTTCTAACTAATTGTGTTATAAGCTTTTTGAAATTCTATCTTCAAGGCATAATTTTTAGCTGGATTTCTTTTACCATAGCCTCTAAAAATCTCCTATGCTAATAAGACATTATCCTCTATCTTCTTTCCCTCTATTAATGCCCCTTTATACTTCATTAATCATAATGCTTATAACCTTTTGCATTCTTGAGGCCAACAATTCTAAAAGTATTTTATGGAGAAAGTTAAAATAAGATAATGGCTTATAATCCCAAATGGAGTTGAGGCATTGGATCGTTGGTATTTGGCTAATAAATATTTTGTTAACCTCTTTAAGGATCTTACCAATCTCAAAGAACTATAGATTTGCTTTTATGACCAAATTCATAATTAATGGCAAGGTTTTTCATAAAAGTGACCATTAAGACCATTTAGGCACAGAGCTTTTGTGGGGTTTAGCTCAAATACCACTCTTTTAACATCTTAGGTTATGAAGGATATTTAAATACTCCATTTTTACATTAGATTGGTAGTTGATGAAGGACCTTATCAAACTCACAGTTGATTTGCTGCAAACTGATTTTCTAAGAGAACTTTCAAAATATCTAAACATTTACTCTTGCAGCTCCCCCTGATTAGAAATAATTTCTCCATTATTTCTACATAAGTAGCAAATTATATTAGTGATGCTCCTAGATTTAATGGACTTTTGAAAATATTAGAGTTCTTATCCCTTTCCTTAATCTAGCTTATCCTTACTCTTTGTATAAAGATTGAATCATGGCTTAAGGTTTCTTTTATATATTTCATCATTATTAATCTTTCCTTTCCATTTAACTCTGGTTCTTTAGGTTACATGTATGAATCCTCTTGGTTCTTGATCCTTTTCTTCTTGGCTTCCTCTACATTCCTACTAGGGTTTAAGGTTATCTTGATGTTGAGAGTTATCATATTTTACTTAATAGCCTTTAGATTTCTATTATAAATAAATGCCTTATATTCCTGAACTTCTGGTGACTTCCCTCTGAAGATTGCTTCGTAAAATCCTAGTTCCTATATTACTATGTTGTTGAACCTGAATGGAAACTTCTTTCTTTTCCTGATGTCCACGTCTTGTACAATGATAAAGGAATGGTCTAAAATTAAAGGCTCTTTTATAGATTGCTTTACTTTTAGGAAACTTGTTTAACCAGTCCATATTAACTAGTGTCTTTTCTAGTTTTTTTTCCTCATAGGCCACTTTGAAGCTTGTTTATTGCTACACTTGAAGGAACATGCTTTCATTTTTAAGTTTATTAGCCCTATATTTTTCAAACATTCTCTGAAGTTATTATTGAAATTCCTTAATTCCACATATCTATCAACCTTATCTTTATGTGATATACTATTAAAATCAGTGGTAATAAATCATAGGCCTTGCATTATTAAATTAATCTACTTCAATTTGTACCAGAATAGTCTCTTCCAAAAGTTGAATTTAGATTTGTAAAGAATTGTTGTACCTATAGTATAGTTTTCTTATGTCATTTTATACTCATATGCATCATTTGGCCATAAAAGTCTAGTAGGTTAATCATTGATTTCTATACTCATAAGCCATTGTTATGCTTCCATAGTGGTGATTCGATGGTTGGACAAGAATTTTAAATTCCTCCCCAAAATCTTCAGTTTAGGAATATTTTCCTCTTTTATTTTTGTTTCTAACAAGCCTAGCATTACCAATTTATTTTATTGTTGGGGATGTTGTTGACATCATGAGTAGCTGATTTATATATAGAGATTACTTTTGAACTTCTTGTTGAACTCCTATTTTGTTGATTTGAATGAATGATGTTTTTGATGAATGATGTACTTATACTTACAATATATTGAGAGATTCAATTGGGTAATTTATGTAGGTTGTACAATAAGAATTGGAATTCTATAGACCTACATTCATCAAGTTAATTGAATAGTTAGAAGAGAGATCTCGGCTAATTAATTGATCACCCATAGGATAACTTCATAACTAGTTGAATTGGTGGATTGATTTTGTAGATTGAGAGATTGCTTAATCATTCCCATTTAATTGGGTTAAGGACAATTAATTACACCATAAGAAAGGGTAGTTAATACATTAGGACATCTTAGGTAAGGCAAAATGCAATTAACAAAATAGGAGGGAGGTAAGATAGGGAAAAGGTGATCTCTAGTTGTTAAAATCTTGAATTCCAAGTTTCTGTGTTTTTGCATTATCATTTGTGGATTGTTAGTTTTTAAAATTTTCCATTTTATATCCATTTAAAATTTTGGTTCTTAAAAAAAGATCAATCTGAATTAAATGGTACCTAAGCACAATTCCTGCAGGATCGATATCTGCTTTTTAACTACAAGTCACGACCCATATACTTGCAGTTTTGAGCTTAAAACTAGTGGTTTGTTTTGCATTCAACAGTCTTATAACTCACCCTAAAAGTGATAAAAACTTTAAAAGGGAGCTCCTTATATGAATATTATACATTATCAAAAAAAACATGCTCCACCTCAAATTCTTTATAAACCTCCTTACTTCTAAATCTAATCCCATTATTTCAAGTACAACCAAATTTATACTTGTTTTTGTTTTGAAAGGCCAAGTTTCAAGACATGCATAACTCTCATAAACATATGGATCTTCAAAGATGAACATTGGATGCTTAATTAGAGTCACTTCCTATGGTTTGCTTAATTAATTGATGTCTCCTAATAGTTATAGCCTTCACTCACTTCTTGTGGATGTTTGTAAACTCATTTTCATATTTTAATTAAGGGTTAAAAGTAAAAAACAATAAAGGAATAATATAAATATAGAAATACCAAAAATGTGCCCTAGATTATGAGAAATCTATATTTTGTGGTGAAAAAGTTAATGAATCTTGATGAAAATAAATGGAAATGTATAAAATTTAGTGGATTTGGTTAGGTAACTTGATTTGGGTAAAGAGTTTCTAAAGAATTCGAAACAAAAACTGAGAAATGAATGAAAGTCGGGTTCTAATGTGACCTCTTATGTTTTAAAATTTTAGCAACACAATCTAAGAATAAACTGTAGACCATTCTATGAAGGAAAATTTTAAGAAATAGTCTAGGGTATAGGCATGGCTAAAATAATGGATCCTCTTAGAAATAGTTTTTTTTATAACATGACTTAGTTCAAAAGTCTCTCCCTTATCTATGGATTTTAGTATTTCTTTTAGGATGTAGACATAATCTCATATACGGGCACATCCTAAGGCCTATATCCTTCTAAAAAAACTGACATATTAATATCATTTGAGATGTAGGCATGTCTTAGATCATGTTAAACAATATAGTTCAACATATTTATGATTTTTGAACTTTTCATTGACATACTTCTTGGATTTTCTTCAATACTCTTCAATTTTTTTCCTTAAGACCATATGTGTTACCTTGCTTTCTCTAACTACAAAAGGAAAAAATCAAAAAAATAAACCTCAAAGTAAACATAACTATAGTAAGAATTAAACCTACTAAATAATTTAAGAAACTTTGTCTCTTTCTTTCGAAATTTTACTCTGACTTCACTCTTTTAAAAAGTCATATTTTCCCCTAATTTGTGCTATTTACTTTCAATTCTCAGATGGTTCTCGCCTTTTCTGACTAGTTCTTTATCATTTTTGGAAGGCAATCATGGAAGCTATCGGAGGAGATAGCTCTAATCTCTCCTTCAAACTGGCCTGCTCAGATCTAAGAAGTGCGAATATGGTAAAGCTCAATTGAGACACATCTAGGACGCCCTCAATGCAAATTCTGAGATGGTTCTCATCTTGTCTGACTAGTTCCACAACTATATATTTGCTAGGAGGAACACTAACTAAATCAAATGTCTAATAGATGACGAAGGCAAGGTTTTTTATAATAAAAGCAAAATAGAGGAGATGGTGGTTAAATATTATAAGTATCCTTTAAGTTTAAACCAATCAAATTCATTGTGTAAGGACTTGGATTCTTACACTAGAAAATCAAATTGTCTCTCTCACAAGACAAAAGAGAACCTTGTAAAACTAGCTTATGTATAAGAAATCAAGCAAGTCTTATTCAGTGTCAATCCTTAGAAATTCACAAACTTAGATGGAATTGGTGCCTACTTCTTTCAAGCCATTTGGTTTGTCATAGTTGAATTCCTAGTGCATGTGGTGCATGAATTTCTATATTAGGAAAATGCTAAGAGATTTAAATTGCACAAATCTCTACTGAATAACTAAGATACCTAATTCTAACAAACTCAATGATTGTTGCCCCATCTCATGTTGTAATACTGTGTATAAAGTGATTTCAAGACTATAGCCCGTAGACTAAAGGATACCTTAAAACATATAATACATTTCACATAGGGAGCTTTCATACATGAAAAATAAATTTTAATAGATATTTTTATGGTGAAAGAAATGATGAAAGATTATGGCCTATCAAGAGCTGGGTTAGTTAAAATGGATTTCACTAAAGAATTTGATACATTGCAACAAAACTTAATCCTCACCAATATGGATTGGATTAGCTTTCCTACTAAGTTCATAGGCTAGATTAATGTCTGCACATCAACTACTTCATTCAGTGCTCTAATCAATGATACTCTAAGTAATATTTTTAACGGGTGCAAAGGAATAAGGTAAGGGGATCCATTATCCACCTACCTATTCACTCTCTCAATAAAGTTGTTATCTAGATTGAAATAGAGGAACACTCAACACATCTGGCTTGTGGAGTTGAACGTAATATCATTACCTTAATGTTCAATTCTCTTTATTTGTTTTGTAGGTTGTCAGGTTTGAGAATTAATATCCAAAAGAGCAAAATTTATTTCTCATTTGATGTGAATAATTAAGATAGATTGATTGATATCACTAGATTGAATCCATATGAAATGTCTTTCAAATATATAGGGGTACCAACCACCTCTAAAAAACTAAGATATCAAGACTACTTGACGATTTTGGAGATGGTAAAGAAGAAGATATGTGCTTGGTATAATAGATACATTTCCCTTACTAAAAGACTACAACTTATTATATCAATTTTAGGAAACTTGAACATTCACTGGGGCTCTTATCTCTTTTTTCCTAAGAAGATAAATAAGGAATTAGATAAGGATGTAAAAAAATATCTATGTTCAGGAAAATTAAAAAAAACTCAAAAGTAGTTAAAAGTAAATGGGAAAATTTGTTAGAGAAAGTAAGAGGAAGGCCTTAGAATGTTTTCTTAAATTTGATCCTGTTAGTGTTGATGGCCAAGAGGATTTCCAGACTACTTAATGATAAGGAAGCCTTGTGGTTGAAACGGATGAATTAGTTTTACCTCAAGGAACATAATTTTTGGCATATTGGTGAAAAGAAAGAGTAGTCCTGGTCCTTTATACAAATGCTAAGAAAAACATGATCGATTTATCCTCACATCAAGATCATAGTAGGAATGACAAGGAATCTTTGTTTTGGTTTGGTAATTGGGCAAACAAGAATCCTCTTATCGTGAGGAATGAATTGAGTCAGTTTAACACAAAGATTCCACCTATTCTTTAATTAAATAATCCAAAAGAACATATGGTTTTGTAACTTCTATGGCTCAGATAAAATGGAGACCTACTTCCCTAAATGTTCCCTTAACTAAGACTTAATGTATAGACATATTTGACTACCTAAAAAGGGTATAGTTTTCAATAACTCTGCTTCCCTTAAACTTTTCAAACCTTAAGGATCAAACATTTATTATTACAATATAGTATGGAATAGGAGAAGCTTGATGTCTAAGGCTTCCTTTATTACTTATATGGCAACGAGAGGTAGATTAAAAACCAAAGAAAGGATCCATGGCTTGATAGATAAACTATGCACATTAAGTATCCAAGCTTCCAAAACCATCCCTTATATGATTTTTCCAACATAGGTATACTAGTGTAATTTGGTCAAGGATGCTACACATACTAGTCCTAATAGATCTGAACATAGATTTAGAAAGAATTTTATGCTCAGATGAAGCGAAAAATTAGAAATTGTGGAGAGATCATATTTTCTTAAGTTTGGCTTTTAACTATACTATTTATTATATTTGTCTTGAAAGAAACTATAAAATTTTCAAAAAATACACAACAGGAAATTATGCATTGATTCACAAAATTTGCTACTAGATTAGTGAAATATTAGTTGCTCACAATGTTATAGGGAACAAGCGAGTCAATGAAACAATGATGGAACCTTGAGTCCTAAACTAAGTTTCTAGCAATTAAAACGAAGTACGTGTTTAGAGATTGAACTTTTATTATAGATGGATTATATGTTGTAGTGTTTAAATAGTAATGATCCATTATATTGATGCCTTTTATGGATTGAATAATGAAATTATCTTAATTTTTAAAATATAAGAAAATAAATTCCTATTGAATGCAAAAAAAAATATCTAAATTATTTGTCTATAATGCCAAAAATAAATCCAAATAAGGTTAAAATTTTCTTAAAGTTGTGATGTGATTAGGTTGTCTTCGAACAAGCAATTATCCATTAGTTTTTTAATCAGACCATTTCTGTAACACCCCACTCCCGCCAGACCCGAACCCGATATCGACAGTGATACCCGAATCTGTGCCCCGCGAGGGTGGCGTGTCACATCACTTCACTAAACA
>JANIIA010000010.1:14584579-14598971 GCA_027478495.1 Erythroxylum alaternifolium | reverse complement strand
TGTTTGCGATTTTCATTGTGTTGTATTATGTTCTGCTTTCTGATTTAATAGACAAAGTGTTTTTGAAAAGAAAAAGTAGGCACACAAATGAGTGATAAGTGCAAAACGTTTTAAAAGAGTTTTAAAAAAATTTTTATATCGACTTTTGTTAAGTGATGTGACATGCCACCCTCGCGGGGCACGAATTCAGGTATCACAGTCGATATCGGGTTCGGATCCAGCAGGAGTGGGGTGTTACAGTTCTACTAAGATTGGACATTAATAGAACGTAAAAAGACTAGCGTGCGTTTTGTTTTTCCTTATAAAGGAAGTAGTTGATCTCATAGGGTAAAATATAGAGATATTTAAACAAATGTATAGGTGCTTGTTAGAGAACAAGTTCACTGAACAGACCCGACATGAAAAATCCATTTGAAACATTACTTATATGTCTATGGAATTCTCATAGTGATGATTATATAAGTGATCCTTTAACTTGAGGTCACTAAAGTTATCTTTTATAGCGATTGCTATGTTTTGATACTACTTATGATCTATTTAATAATGAGTCATTTAATCGGTAGTCATTAGATGTAGTCTGAATTATATGAAGAAAATTGAGTGATCAAGATATGATTTATCACCCTAAAGTAATTAGGGAGAATGTTCTGTTGTTCTCAATTAGTATGAATTTGAGAAATCCTTGGCCAAGGTAAAATCAAGCTTTGTAAATAGTTTACAAATGACATTAATTGAATCGACAGCTAATGACAGAGAACTAATATGATTAGACTCAAAATAGAGTAGACATTAATTCTATGTTCTAAGTCTAATCAGAACATTGTATGATGAAATGATTGAATTATATGGAAAAATCATGTATGGAAAGGTTAGTCAAAAATATTTTGACATTCTTAAATATTTGGGTGGTCATGATGCTTTGCTAGTCGTTAATCTTGATCTATGATTATAAATTGTTTAATTGGAGAATTAAAGATAAGTTAAAAAGAGTTTTAATTTATCTAATTATAATTATAATTATGAATTACAATTATAATTATAATTTGTAATCATTACCAACATATTTGGAAACCTAATAGGTTTCATATATAGAATGAGTTGAAGAGAGCAAAGTTAATTTAATCAATTTAGACTTGAATGTAAAGTTTGAGGAACTTTATGATTAAATATGAGATATTTAATAAATAAAGATCAATATAAGATATTGAATCTTATTTGGGTATAATTGGTATCTAATTAGAATTATTTTTATTCTAATTAAAATTTAATTAAAATTAGAATTTAATTTCAATTAAATTATTAAAACGTCCAAAGTTTATTATAAATAGGCTTAAGCTCTGTAGAGTTAGCACTTCTTGCTTCTGTAAGAGTTACAGAGTTCTCTTAACTTATTCTATGGATACCGTTAGAGATTGGACATTTGTGCTGCTACAGTGGTTGAGACGGATCGGTTTCAGAAACGATTTGAGGGATACGACAAGATAAAGATCAAGCTTCGAAATAAGGTATGAATTAAGTTTTTTCTTTATTATGATTTATGTTAATCATTTTATAGAATTAAAGTGATCTTAGTTTTCAGGAAATCAAAATATGAAAAAATTTCATGATTATTCTACTACGGTCGGGATCAGATCCCGACCCAGTTTCCTAACAGTATGTTCTACAATCAATCGATTTTTGTGACATAATTAATTAAAGGTATTATTTATATTTGTTTTTTTGTTAATAATATTTACTATTTTAACACTAAAGGTAAAATCTTTGAAACAATTACTGTGCAAATGAGTTATGATAAGATCATAATTATAAGAATCAAATGTATTTATGTATTTTTCATAAATTTTATTCCCAGTTGTACGTTCATTGAGACAATATATTAATGAAACGATAAAACTACACATGCTATATTCCTTTTTTATAAAAACAATAATTGACTAAAAAATTAAAGTATACAAATACTTAAACAGATGTGTGAGCAATTACTAGGGAGTAGATTCACCAAACTAGTTTGATTATAAAAATTTCAAACAATGTGGGCGCTTATTAGAAACCAAGTTCATTGAATTGATCTCATATGAGAATTTTATTTGGAACATTATTTGTATGTTTGTAAAAATTATCATTGTGATAATTGTATAAGTAATCATTTGACTTGAGATCTCTAAAGTATTTTATATAAGAATTATTTTGTTTTGATACTAATTATGACATATTCTAGTTAAGAATATCTCAATCGGTAGTCATTTAATGTAATATGAACTATGTGGAGGTAATTGAGTGATCAATATATGATTCATCATCTAAAGTAATTAGGGAGAATGTTTTGATGTTTTCAATTAATATTCATTCATGAAAATCCTTAGTCAAAATGAAATGACACGTTGTAAAGTAATTTACAAATATCATTAATAAAATGAATTGCTAGTGGTAGATAATTAACATGATTGGAACCAAATAAAGTAGACATTATTTTTATACTTTATGTCTAATTAGAATATTGTATGATAAAAGAATTCAAAATTAGAATTATATTTTAATTAAATTATTTAAATCTCCAAAGAATATTATAAAAAGGCTTAGGCTTTAAAGAAGCTAGCACTTCTTGTCTAACCCTCTCTATAATAGTTGTAGAGTTCTCTAAAAACATTCTATAGATATTGTTAGATCCTTAGAGGTTGAACAATTGTATGAATACAGTGATTGAGATAAGCTAATTTTAAAAAATGATTGGAGGAAATAATAAAAAAGGATCAAGCTTCATAATAACTTTTAAATTATAATTCAATCTTTATTATGTTTTATATATTAATTATGTTATATAATTTTAAGTGATCTTAGTTTTTGAAAAATTAAATACAAAAAAGTTTTATATATATTCTACTATGCGTAGGATTGGATCTTACTGTAACATCTCATTTCTGTATAACGGGTCGGATCGAGGAAACGGATATATAAGAGATCAATCAAAGAAATTAGGACAACACATCTCATGCTCGATGTGCAATATCTATGATAAGGCTTAATGCCTTATACTGAGTGACCAATGTGATGTGTGACCAATGTGATAATTTTGGTTACGTGGAATTATAAGTATTACATGCCTAATGTGATGCACGAATTGAGTGGACCATCGATGATGCTTCCTCACTGAGTTCGCAAAACTCACCCCAATTTGCAATTATTTTTCAGGGCTCAGAAGAATACCCCGTTAGGCAACGAGAGTATGTCTATTGCATAGGAAGGAGAGAAGGGATCGGGATCAGTTCGCGTCTGCATTGTGTCTGTTTATTTTATTGTATTTTCCGCACATTGCTGTATTATTTGTAATCGTGTAATCGAATAGTACAGTTTGCAATAATTTTGAGAAATTGAAACTATTTGTATTATTTTCATTGAAATAGGCCCAAGTGGCTAATAAAAGTTGCTGTTAAATTTCAATGTGATATTTCAATAGTTATAAAATAAGGTGGATCGTTTTAATAAATGATTTTCTGTTCTTTATGTTTCATCGAATAAAAGATGTTGTGTTTCGTTTTCAATTTTAGTTTTCTATTTTTCCTTTAGTCTTGATGTTATGATTAGTTTCAATCATATGTTCTTAATTATTCTTGAATTAGTATTTATAGCATATTATTTCATGTATGATTTCGTGTAAATGAGATTGAGAAATCCTTTTGCATGAATAGATCTACCATAATTGAAAGATTCAAATGCAAGCCTGGCGATAAGTCAATATAAATCCTTTAGATTAAAATAATAATAAAATTCATGAATCAATCAATGCAATCTTATAGTTTTAAGTAGAAAGAGATTTCATTAATCAATTGAATTTTAGGTGTTAATATTCTTGAGAAACATATTAAGATAAGAATTACCAAGGACTAATAAACTATGGATCAAATTGAAAAGTGAAATCATGACTTCATGAGAAATCTTAAAGGGATTCGAAGTCTAGGTACCACTATTCTATTTAATTGTTTCTTAGTTTAATCTTAGTTCTAGTTAGTTAATTATGTTGATCTATTTTAGCTTATTATTCTAATTTTGCATTTTTTATCTTAAACATCATAATTTGTTAGGCTAGATAATAGAAAGACGGTAAATTCCAATAATTCTAGTCCTCTTAAGATCGACCTGTACTTACTAGTGCTAGTTGTACACTTATAATTTAAAACATAAAAAACACATTAGTAGCCATTTGAAATTATGAATTACTTAGCTAACTAAAGATATTTATAACAGGGAATTTACCTTCGTATTAAAAAGTTGGGATGAAAGTCTCAATCAAACCTCTCATATACTATAAAAACTCCAAAAATAAGTGTTTTGATTTACTTTCAATATGGTTCATTAAGTGCTTGTGAGTAGAAGTTTTTTACTCATTTATGTTCATTTTATAAATAAGGTAATTGAATTGAGCTAATTTTTTGAAGTATTGTTAATTTAGGTTAAAATAAATTATGATACCTGATTAATAATAAAGTTAAATACGTAATGAGTGATTTTGATTTCTTTGATGGACGTGTTGAACTTTCTTAGAATTGAAACTTAATTAAGTTTAAAGTGATTAAGATTTCTCTGCTTTAAGTAAAGCAAAATTCTAAGTGTTGGATATTTTATATATATAAAGTATGTGCACATTTTTTTAGTTTTTTGTTATATTTTTCATCTAAATTACCTTAGTTTAATATGTTTTATATATTATTTTATGTAACTATGAAATAATTATTTAAAGAATGGCATAGTCAAAAAGTAAAGAAGATTATAAGTGAAAATTTGAAGAAAATATAATTTTTAACTAAACATGGAGTGATAGCCCATAATCCTCCTTAACAACCTAGAGATAAAGACATAGTTTGAAGGGAGGCCATATGGCGGAGAAAAGTTTCAAAGAGATACATAACCTGAGATATGGTTAAGTTTTAATTCATCTACTATTAGAGCGAAATTACAATAATATTTATATGCTCAAACACAATTATGGCATGACGCGTGTCTATCTCTATAAAAGTTGTAGTAAGATACATAATCTAGAACAAAAATATGTTAAAAGAACTAATAAAATATATGACATAATATATGAATATGTTCTAGACTATATTTTGGTATAGATAAAACATATAAAAAGTGATGAAATGTAGTTTAGTAACTTCACTTTTTTCCATTCTATTATTTAATTTTTTTAAGGTTGGCAATCACCTACTAAGTATGATCTAAAGAACAAATCAAAAATTCATTTTCAATAGAGAGAGATTTAAGTTCATTTTCTTAGAGAAGCAATTATTAACAAAGAATCAAGATCTTCATCAGGGGATACCTTAGAATGAGTTTTTCCTTCCTTTCAACTATTGTTTTTCTTATTTCAAGGATACTTTAGGCTAAGCTTTTGTATCTAGAATAGTTAAAACTCTAATAAATTCTTGTATATTTTGATTTAGCTTCTCAATAAATATTTCCATATAGATTTATAAGTGTTGTTTTTAATTATGATCATATACAAGAAAGATCTTATATTTGATTTGATCTATGTATAGACATAGTTGAGAAAACCTATGTGTAGGTTCACTTAAAACATGTATTAAAGATCTAAAGATAAACTTATGTGACCTTTTTAGTATTAAGGTAACCTTTATGAGGTTTTATAGCATTTAGTATATTCTAATGGTAGTTATTCATATAGAGATATTGATTAATCAATCTAGGGATAAATGGTTTTTCATCAAGAAATGATAGAGCATTATATTAGGAAACCTCATCATTTTAAACGATATAATTCCTATAATTAAATCAAGAACATAAGATGAAATTAAAGGGATATCTAATCTAGGAATTTATTAATATTGACACTTCCTTTTATTATTGTATAAGATTCAAGTATCATATAAGACATTTGGTATTTAGTTTAGTTTATTTATAAATATCAATCAACTAAACCTATCTTATTATTGATTAGATAGTAATATGAGGATGAGATTCTGTGTGTCCATTCTTCGTGGGACCAACCTCTAATACTATAGTACTAATACAAACTCACAAGTATACTTATCTTTTTTAAGCATTAAAATAATAAATTTATAAAAAAAAATTTGCTTATAAATATTCCTCTATTTGATAACATCTTTTCTCAAAACATTATTCCCATCAACTTTGATTTAAATATTTTTATAGCTTGATTAAGGGTCATTTTTACCAAGTTAGAGTGTTCAACCTTTATGAATGAAGCTTGTGACTTCCATAGTCAAATTGATTACATCTTAATTTTATGGGTTATTTTTTAATAAACATCATTTTTGTTAACCAATATAAGAAAGAGAGAGCAATTTAATCCACTAAAGGAAATAGCAAAACCAAAAATCACTACATGCTTTCCCATAATAATTCAAGGCAAGTGAGTGAGTAGATTAACCCTTTTGAAATATAAAAGGCCAACACTTACAAAGATATTTACATTCACTTCTAAGAGTATCTATCACTCCTCCATACCAAGAGAAGTATCAATATGACCTATTAGCAATAACCATACTTAACAAATCGTTTTCTCCATAACACTTTTATAAATATGTAGAAATTTAACATTTTTACCCTTTTAAAAGAAACAAGTGCCTCAAACTTATATAAGGAATTCAAAAAGAGATAGAAAATACTTGTAAAAGCTATAAGTCTTCCATGCTAATCTCACACAACCTTTTTACATATTGTTATTTCTTGTTCTCTTATTATATATACTATTGACATTAACTTTAATCCATCTTATGTGATTGATCAATCTTAGAGATTGGGCCAACGCTCTACCCTAAATCATGTTGTCTATAATTTTTCCAATTTTTTGTTAAACTATTAAGATTCACTATCAAATTTTCAAGTAATTAATTGGTCTAGTTTTCAAGCAAGTTTAGATAATCAAAAAATAACAGGTAAAGGAAATAAGTCATTTGATGCATTCATCATAAAGTTAGAAAAAGTATTCCATTAAAGTTGCAAATGAATTTTTTGATATATAATAAAATTTAGGTCTCATAATTGACTTAAAACCAAAAACACCTAGAAAAAAAGGGCACAAAAGACTTAGAATAACCATATGTAGTTTAACCAAACAAACTTTTATAAAGAGTACTCTATGTATAACCTTAAAAACTATCTTTTGCTTATTTGCCACCACTAACTTCCATAAATTTTCATCAATATTAACCAACTAGTTAGAAGAAGAAAAAGAAAATTTTGAGTTATAATGCTAGTTTATGATGAAATGATATGCTAACTTAATTGAAAAAATTTTAACTACTATAAAGGACTAAGAAAATTTATCAACCACATGTTAGTTTATGCGCCAGATCTAATCGATTAGTTATAGTTTAGTGTCATAATTATTTAAAGACATTCTTTATCTTATATACATACTCAGATATAGGGAATTCTATATTTTTATGCTACTTATGACCTATTCTAGTCAAAGGTATGTCAATCAGTAGTCACTGGATATAGCATGAACTATATTGAGATAGTTGAGTGATCAATATATAATTCATTACCCTAAAGTAATTAGAAGGAATGTTTTGTTGTTTTCGATTAGTATTGATTAGAGAAATCCTTGGCCAAGGTTAAATGATACTTTTTAAGTAGTTTTCAAATGTCATCATGAGAATCAAATAGTAACGGTGGAGAACTAATATGATTAGGCTCAAATAGAGTGGACATTAATTTCAAGCTTTATTTTTAATCGAAACTCTATATAATAAAAGATTGAATTATATGAAAAATTTATACACAGAAAAATTAGTAAAAACCACTTTGACGCTCCTAAATGTTTGAGTGGTCATGATGTGTTGTTAGACACCAATTTTAATCTATGAACATAAATTGTTAAATTAGAGGATTAAAGATAATTTAAAGGAGTTTAATTAATCTAATATTGAATATGATTTAGGGTTATAATTTGTATCCATAACATATTTAGGAACATAATAGGTCACAAACAAAGAATGAGATGAAGAGAAAAAGGTGTTTGTTTTAATCAAGTTGGACTTGATTGTAAAGTTTAAGAAACTTTATAATTAAATATGAGAAATTTCATAAATATAGACAAATATAAGATATTGAATCTTATTTCGATCCAATTTATATTTATTAGAATTATAAAGAATTAATTATAATTCTAATTAAAGTTTAATCAAAATTAGAATTTTTTGTAATTAAGTTACTGTAAGGTGTAAGGCATATTGTAAATAGACTTAGTATAACACACCACTACCATAGAGTATATGCCCGAATATCTAGAGGACATTCAAGAAAATACCCAATGAAAATGGCATGTTAGAGCAATCATAGTCACTTATTACGGCACCAAACATATTACAAACATTGAAAAGATCAACTTTTCCTATTTCATTCACTAACATAATTTACACCGTCGCATCACACTTCATTAAACAACTATGTATGTTATCAAAAACATCTGAGTGTTTACTATTCTCTTACAAAAAGTTCTTTATGAAATGAGAAACTACATATACACAATCTAATAATCCTCAGATATCAGCTGACCAGACCTTTGAGCCATTCTTGTTTTCCAAAATACTAGATTTATACTAGTTTGCCTTAGAGCTAAGTCTTCCTCATACCTAAAAAGTCAATGTTGCAATTTTGATGAGTTTGCAAACTTAGTAAGTGAATCATCATTGATGTGCTTACTCATGTTAGAAACATAAACATCTCATATATAACCAAATTCACAATATGCCTTATCTCACCAATACATCATGAATTTCACACATTTCGAATACACATTTCAGAATAATTTAATCATCTATCTCAACCATTCATATCATCAACGTATACACAAATATTGTATACCACTATATCATCACAATTCAGTAATGTTTTCACAATCATTCATATAATACATTTAAAGATATATTTGCAAATGCATATGCACATATGACTCCACTTTCATTTTTTTTTTGTTGTGACCGAGTATCTATTTACTGTCCTGTATCCCTTGTAGATACCGGGCTCATTTCATATTTTGTCCCATATCTATTGTGGATACCAGGATCATTAATAATTGAGTCTATGGCTCATTGTGCACTTTTCGAAGCTTTAAGCTCTTTTTCACTGGTCACTTCGGCCATAACTCCTTTATCTAATCATACATAATAATGTGATAGAATGAATCATTTCACAAAATATGCTATCAATAACTTATTTTCATTATGCACAGTCACTTTTACATATTCATCGAATCTAAGTCTAACATTCAACATTTCGTTGAGTATACATTTTCCATATTCACATTCAACCAAAATACACTCCCAATACAATCTTGAATATCAAACTCCTCAGACTATCAATATTTGGAATTATCACAATCATATCAGTAACAGTTTAATAACTAAAATTTAAACAAAAATAAAATAATCATGGTGAGAAATCATTTAGGTTAATTTACAGTATGTTCCAGATAAGCTATTGCCTAGATGATCTGACAATGTCTGGATGCTGGCGTTAGACTTGTGTGTCTAAAATCATGCAATACATATATAATTCACATTGCTAAGATGATCAATCAAATACATATTCAATCTGCCTATATATACATATGTCATGTTCAATGCATGCTCAATTGACTTTCCCGAGTATGTATCTTTAAATTACATATCTTAACCTATCATTCATCATAACTTGGATATAACCAATTCATAATTAGGTTTATATCTTCAAGTAAGCTTGATTATTCTAAATTCATCAACCATTCATTCATTAGCCCTTTTCTAACATTAGAAGTATTCACACAATTCCCAATTCTCGTTCATTCATTCCTAATGCATTATTCATATCTTTTGGATCACTTTTACATCCATAAGAACATCTTCATTCCTTTAACACTACTAAATTCCAATCATTTCTTTAACACTCGTAAATTCCAAACTTTGATACATTCTTATCAAACAATCTTTTCCTTAAGTTATAACCTCATTTAACAACTTCAACTTATTAAATATTTAACCAACTTATCCAACATCAAATTAGGTTCATTTTAAGCCTTAATCAAGTCAAAAAATATCATAGTCAAGTACCTTGTCCTTAATTGGTTCAAGAATCACACAAAATAACATTTTCTTCACTTACATGCAATTCCTAGGATCGTGTATGGCTTCCCATGATCATGGGATAGGTTATCCGAAGGTTCCCATCCATTTCCATCTTAGTTTTCTAGATTTTATTATCTTTATACCAAATTCAAAACATCTTCTTTACAATCCATCAATTATACCTCAATTAGACCTGAATTATACTCCAATTCCTCATAAATATCATCTCCAATTCTAACTCAAAATTATTCAATTTGTAACTCAAAAATTATGGTCTCCTATGCATCAAAAATCAAAATAGAAAACTATCACTCATTATTATGCATATAGTCTTAGTTCTTTCTCATTTCAAAAACACTATACTAACATCTTTCTTTAGCATAAATTCACCTTCATTACACTTCAAATCCCAATCTATTTCATCCATATAATAACCTATAACCTAAAGTTTTCATACACCAAGAACAAGCATAAAAACTTCCAAGTTCATTCAACATATTCCAGCACACTTCATCATCAACATCATATACATTTCATTCTGATTCAATCATCATTATCATTCTATTAAACCATGTCATAAAGATCAGATTTTTACTTACTTGTTAAGCTCTAATTCCTCCTCAGTACTTCAAATTAAACGATCCATTCATACAAAATTCATCACAAACTCAAGGAGAAAATAGGTTGATTTTTGACAAAGACAAAGGACAACAATCAGCTAATTGTTTGGTTGTCTTGTGAAGGGTAAAAGTCTAGTTTTTGGTCTAACAATTTGGCAAGGATTAAACCAAAATTTAGAGAGATAAGTTAAGAGCAATTTTTGGTTAAGAGAAGTGAAGAAGACAACATAAACATTTTTTACATTAGCTTAGCTTAACAAGGTGCAACGTGTCTCCATTTAACCCTTTTATATGTTATTAGGCATGCCTACCATTTGTCCCATAATTAAGCTGCCATATGCCACCTAGTAATTAGTCCACATGGCACTCAATAATTGATCCATTTTTCAATTAATTACTAGTCTATTTGTTACTCATTTAACTATGCCAAATGCCACTCAATTATAGGCTTAGTCATCTTAATTTTTCATGTATCAATTTGTCTTATCACTTGGCATTTTCCTAGTCCAAATGTACATATTAATTCATCACTCTCCCAATTATAAAATTTAATTCCAAATTACTAATTGGAATCTATTCAAACCAAAATTCAAGACATAATAATTCATAATTCACATCATGGTCATTTTAAATCTTTCATACCCCGGAATATGTCAATTGAGTGCATAAACTATCTTGGCAATATATACAAATTCATAATTCATATATGTATACTAATGATATGCAAGTGAATGCAATGCACCTTATAATTTCCCAATGCTATTTCTCATGTACAGTGGTCTAAGTTCCTAACCCTTAGTATGGAAAATAGGCTATTACAATTTTCCCCTTTAAGAAATTTCATCCTCAAAATTCTTACCTAATTGATCAAAGAGATGGGGGTACTGATTTCTCATGTTCTCTTTAGTTTCCCATATGGCTTCTTCTTTCGAATGATTCTTCTAAAGGAATTTAAGCAATAGGATTACTCAGTTTCTCAATTGCTTATTCTAATAACCTACTATTTTAATCAGTTCCACAATATAACTCAAATTACTTGCAATTTTAACCTCTTAAGCTGGTAACGTATGTGTTGGATCCGATAGATATCTTTTGAGCATACTAACATGAAATACATTATGAATCTGATCCATCTCAACGGTAAGGCTAACTTGTAAGCCAATGGTCCTATTCTCTCAACAATCTCATATAAACCAATGTATCTAGGGCTTAACTTGCCCTTTTTACCGAACCTCATCATTCCTCGCCAAGGCAATATTCTTAAAAACACCTTATCTCCTACTTGATACTCCATATCTCTCCAGTACTGATCCACATAACTCTTCTACCTGTCTCAAGCTACTTTAATTATATTACAGATCAATTTAAGTATCTTGAATTAACTATGGGCCTTCAATAATCCTTAGACCCTCTTCATCCCAGTACAAAGGTGATCGACACTTTCTACCACATAATGCTTCATATGGTGCCATACCGATACCACTATGATAGTGATTATTGTATGCAAATTCAATCAGAGCTACATATTGATCCCATACTCCTTGGAACTCCAAAACATATGTTCTGAGCATATCCTCAATAGTTTTAATAGTTCTTTCACTCTATCTGTCTGTTTGTCTGAGGATAAAAGGTTGTACTAAAGTTCAACTTTTTACTCAAAACTGTTTATAAACTACCCCAAATATCGAAGTAAATATAGGATCTTGATTTGATACAATAGACACTGGAACCCTATGTGATCTCAGTATCTCATTTAACTTAAGTCTAGGCTAATTGATTCAGTGTATTGTTCTCTCTTACAAGTAAGAAATAGGCCGATTTCGTCAATTTGTTAACAATGACCCATATGGCATCATGTTACCTTGGAGTCCTCGGCAAACCATAATGAAATCTATAGTAATCCTTTCCCATTTCTACTCTGGAATAGGTAATGACTATAACTTCCCAACCAGAGCCTGATGCTCTGTCTTAATCTATTGGTAAGTCAAACATTTAGCAACATACTCAGCCATTTGCATCTTCATCCCTGGCCACCAGAAATGTTATTTCAATGTACTATACCACTTGGTAGTACCATGATGCATAACATAGGTTGCTATATGTGCTTCCTTTAAAATTTCTTTTCTCAAATCATCCGCATAAGGTACAAATAATCTCTGCTTCAACCACAATGTATCATCCCTCAATTCAAATTCATAATTTGGATTCACTTTCAATTTCTCAATAAGATTCATAAATTCTGTATCTTTATTTTGAGCTTTTTTAATCCTTTCATGCAATACTGGTTTAAGCTTTAATGTAGCCAACAATACTTCATTCTGCCCCAAATTCAGCTCAACATTCAATACTCTCAGTTATACTAGGTTTGGCAAACTCGATATTTGAATTTGTGTTACACTGCTATTAGATTTCCTGCTTAATGCATCAACCACAACATTAGCTTTACCAAGATGGTATTCAATTGTACAATCATAATCTTTAAACAACTCAATCCATTGCCTTTGTCTCATATTCGGTTCTTTTTGTCTCAACAAATATTTCAAATTTCTATGATCTGTGAATATCTGAAATGGCCCACCATACAAATAATATCTCCAAATTTCAGTAAGTTCTAAATCATGAAACAGATAGTTAAACTTATGAGACCTTAACTGTCTCGAAGCATATTCGATCACTCTGTTGTACTGCATCAAAACACATCTTAAACCCTAGTGTAAAGCATCACTATACATAACATATCCTCCAGATCCAGATGGAATAGCTAACACCGATGCTATAGTTAGTCGAGGCTTTAATTCCTCAAAACTCCTTTGGCATTTATCAGTCCATCTGAAAGGTACATTCTTCCTTGAAAGCTTTGTCAAAGGGGCTAAGATCAATGAAAACTCTCAACAAACCTCCTATAATAACCTACTAGTTCAAGAACACTCCAGATCTCAGACACTTTTCTTAAGGGCTTCTCACTCCATCACTACTTTAATTTTCTTTGGGTCTACCTGTATACCCTGTCCAAATACTATATGACCTAAGAATACTACTTGATTAAGCCAAAATTCACACTTATTGAATTTGGCATACAATTGCTTCTCTCTGATTATTTGTAAGACTAACCTCAAATGCTCATAATGTTCCTCTCTACTCTTCGAATACACCAAAATATCATTTATGAATACAATCACAAAAAGATCTAAGTAAGGTTGGAATACCTTATTCATCAAAGCCATAAAAGTTGTCGGAGCATTTGTCAACCCAAAAGACATCACCAAAAACTCAAAATGCCCATATCTAATCTTGAATGCACTCTTTGGTACATTAGCCTCTGTTATCTTTAACTAATAGTACCCTGATCTCAAATTTAGTTTAGTAAACACCTGAGCTCCCTGTAACTGATCAAATAGATCATCAATTCTCAATAATGGATATTTATTCTTCACTGTCACCAGATTCAACTGTCTATAAGCAATACACAATCTCAAAGTTTCATCTTTCTTCTTTACAAATTAAATCGGAGCTCCCTAAGGTGACACACTAGGTCTGATAAAACCCTTATCCAATAACTCCTACAACTGAGTTATAAATTCCTTCAGTTCCACAGGTGCTATCTTATACGGCGGACTAGATATAGTAGCAGTTCCTCGAACAAGGTCAATAGTGAACTCTACTTCCCTATCTAGGGGTAATCCC
>JANIIA010000010.1:14572107-14584479 GCA_027478495.1 Erythroxylum alaternifolium | reverse complement strand
CCTACAATATTCCCGACGGATTGATTGTCCATCGGTAAAACTTTCTGTTCTCCAACGACTTATGGACTTTCCATCGGTAATCCGCGACAGAATTTGTTTCGTCTGTAATATTCCGATGCTAATTCGCAATTTTCTTGTAGTGATGTTAGTTTATAACCCAGAGCCAATCGATTAGTTGTAGTTTAGTGACATAATTATATAAAGACATTCTTTATCTTATACACATACTCAGATATAGGGAATTCTATATTTTTATGCTACTTATGACCTATTATAGTCAAAGGTATCTCAATCAGTAGTCACTGGATATAGCATGAACTATATTGAGGCAGTTGAGTGAACAATATAGAATTCATTACCCTAAAGTAATTAGAAAGAATGTTTTATTGTTCTCGATTAATACTGATTAGAGAAATCCTTGGCCAAGGTGAAATGACACTTTTTAAGTAGTTTTCAAATGTCATTATTAGAATCAAATTGTAATGGTGGAGAACTAATATAATTAGGCTCAAATAGAGTGGACATTAATTTCAAGCTTTATGTCTAATAGTAACTATATAATAAAAAGATTGAATTATATGAAAAAATTATGCACAAAAAAATTAGTAAAAACCTCTTTGACACTCTTAAATGTTTGAGTGGTTATGATGTGTTGTTAGACGGTAATTTTAATCTATGAACATAAATTATTAAATTAGAGAATTAAAGATAAATTAAAGAAGTTAATTTATCTAATATTGAATATGATTTAGGGTTATAATTTATATCCACAACATGTTTAGGAACATAATAGGTCACAAACAAAGAATGAGATGAAGAGAAAAAGGTGTTTGTTTTAATCAAGTTAGACTTGATTGTAAAGTTTGAAAAACTTTATAATTAAATATGAGATATTTAATAAATATTGACCAATATGAGATATTGAATCTTATTTCGATCCAATTTGTATTTATTATAATTAATTATAATTCTAATTAAAGTTTAATCAAAATTAGAATTTTTCGTAATTAAGTTACTAGAAGGTGTAAGACCTATTGTAAATAGACTTAATATAACACACCACTACCATAGAGTATATGCTTGAATATCCAAAGAACATACCCTATGAAAATGGCATGTTAGAGCAATCTTAGTCACTTATTACGGCACCAAACATATTACGAACTTTGAAAAGGTCAACTTTTCTCATTTCATTCACTAACATAATTTACACCGTAGCATTACACTTTATTAAACAACTATGTATATTATCAAAAACATTTGAGGGTTTACTATTCTTTTACAAAAAGTTCTACATGAATGAGAAACTACATATACACAGTCTACTAATCCTTAGATATCAACTGACCAGACCTTTGAGTCATTTTTGTTTTCTAAAATACTAGACTTCTACTAGTTTGCCTTAGAGCTAAGTCTTCCTTGTATTTGAAAAGTCAATGTTACAATTTTGATGAGTTTGCGAACTCAGTGAGTGAACCATAATTGATGTGCTTACTCATGTCAAAAACAAAAACATCTCATATATAACCACATTCATTCATTGAGGAATCATGCTTAAGATCATGTTTATTTTCCTGGAGGAATCATAACAAAGTCTTCATTCCACCCTTGGTAATGTTCATCCACCAGTTCTCTCGTAGTATTATTTCCATAAAGGATAGGTGAGAGGGAATAAGAATCTAAAGCTGAAATTTTGTAGGCATCCATTTATCCTCGTGTATCCTAAAACTTGATTTGTCACCTGACCTCTAAATCCCACCAGAATTAGCCATCCAAATGGCATTATGAATACCACACCAAGCATAAGATGGTCTGTCATCTCTCTCCGCATGTAAAATATCACAAGAAGGAACTTAGCTTTTGGAATATTAATACATAACGAATCAAAAAACTAAATTAACCCTTAGACCTTTTTAGCGAGATGAACCATATCAATTTTCTAACATTAGATCAAGTTGGTCATTTTATTTTAATTAACAAACAGTAAATTCATGACCATTTTATTAAAATCTTAATTTTTCTAACCTTAGTTTAAATTGATTATTTATAACTTAATTAACAAAATAGTAAATTCAAGTAAATTTGAATAATAGCCAATGGTCATGTTAATATATTTTAATTAGAAAAAGTAAATAATTTAAAAAGACTTTAATTTTTATTTACTTTAAAATTTTAAATAATTTTAAAATACTTAATGATATTAAATATATTTATAAGAAATGTTTTTACTACATTTCTATTGAAATTATTTTGACACAAATTATTATGTGATTAACTGTAATTATATGGAAAAGCCTATATAAATATTTTAACATGAATTGATAACTAATTATATTAAAATAACTCAGTATAAATTTGGGAAAAATATTTTTCAAAATATTTTGTGGAGCTTATCTTTCTTTTAAAAATATTTATAATTAATTAACTAATCTTATTAATTTTAATTTATCCTAAATAAAAAATTAATTACCCTAGTAAAATTTTATTAGGCCTTAGATAAACTTTAAAGTAAGCCTTAGATAAACTCTAAAGTAACAAAACCCATAATCCATAATCCACAATTTCTCAATGTCCCTAACCTAACTTCTCCCTCTTCACTGTCACCAAAATTACCAGGAGACAAGTAGATTCCTTCCAATGCCTATCACTATTCTTGAAAATTTTAACATGTAAAGTTTCTTGTGTCTGAGGTTCATCTTCTGTGAAGGCGGGTTGGATTTTATTGGCTTTTAAGTATCACAATTAGGAACTAAAGGGATCATAATTCTTTTATCCATTTCAGAATGATATGAAATATTTGATCTCAAGCTCACAACTTATGAACAGTTTGATTATTCGAAAGTCAAAGGTGGAGACTAATTTCTTGTCTTCATTTCATCTTTGACGACATTTAATTACTTGCTCACATCAACATGCTGAAATCCCATCTCTACAATTTTCATTACAGGTTGTTCAACCCTACACGAAAACTATTATGCCAAATGGCAAATGCAAGAGGAAGATGGGCAGCAGTGGACTTTTTAGTTATTGGAGTTTCTATAACTGCTCCCTTCTCCTACTGCAAACCTTTTTAGCCAGTAGATGTGGAGTCGGGAGGAGGAGTGGCTTCTTAAACTGCTATGTAGAGGGAGATGAGTAGAGTCATATTTTCAAAAAATTAAAATGCAAAGAAGAAGAATGAAGAGGGAAGCGAGAAGGGATTCAAATCACCTGTACCCAAAAATGATGGGCCCCGTGTTCTCCATAAATCTCAACCACTTGGTAAGTATGAGAGAGAAAAAATAAGTGATTGAGATTTATAGGAAACAGGGGACACATCATTTTTGGGTACAGGTGATTTGAATTCAGCGAGAAGGACAATGAAGAGGGACGTAGAGAATAGTGAAGAGGTAGACCGTTAAGTTACGAAAATTGGGAAATTGATAGGGATTTAGATTTTGTCAATTTAGGGCTTAGTTAATTAAATTTTATTACTAATTACATCAATAAAATTTAATTAACTATTATTTAATTTTAAATATTTCAAAAGAATGACGGACTCTATAAAGTCACGAGTATCAAAAAAATAATATATTTATGCTATATCATTGATTGATGAAATCATATTTTCGGTACATTTTTCGCTTGTACAAGGTTTAATTTGAACGCTTTTAAAATATTAAGATTCAATTTGAACATTATGAAACGATAAGGCCTAATTTGAATTCATATGTAAACGTTAGAATTAAATTTGCTATTTTGGAATTTATATAATGCTTAAACTACTGACTACACAAGATTATAAACTTGCAATTAAATCATAAATCAAAGTTCTACAATGAAATATTATAGGTTCGCACATATATTAACAAATGTTAGATGTTCATAAATTTATAAGATAAAAGATAAAAGCAATTTTTTATGCAATACATTCACTGTTTTAGCCTATCATTAATGTAAGATAAATATAAACTAATCATATAATCCTTTATTTGACATTTTGTTTAGAAATTAAGTAAATACATTGCTATCTAAAAGAGTTAGATACAAATGAAAACTAAGCTATTATGAAAATGTTGATAATACAACCAATATAAAGCCATTCAAATGTATGAAGTCAAGCTATTTCTAAAATCAACTAAAAATTACTAGAATAAAATGTATCTAAGTGTGTAAAAACTCAATTGATAGTGTTGAGGCTTATGTTTGGAGTACCATTTCTTCTAATAAAAACTAATAATGTTGGAGCTTGACTAGGATAATCATTTATAGCTTGTTCATATATAATCCAGAAGGATATTACAAGCAAAAGCTAAGTTTGGACTGCTTTCAAAGTTAACTTTTTGAGCCATTAATTATTCCTTTGTTAGGACAATAAGAACATAAAGAAGAGCATCCTTGTTAGATATTGTTTTTGTACTACCTTCATATTTGTTTCTCACCAAAGAGCATATATGTTGTTTCCCAAGGAAAACCTACAAAACCAGGTGATCACCATTACAAAGGTTATGAGACTGATATGAACATAGTAAAGTATCATTACGATTTATTAGAGAAGGAAAGCTACTTATCTACAACATTCCTCTTTAGATATAATAGCAGAAGTCACAGCTAAAGAAAAGGTGCTCCATAAACCCTTCCTCTTGATAGTATATGATTGGAATATTCATAAACCCCTTTAGTTCTATCAATTATAGATGATTTTCTTTTTATAGCGAGCTAGAGAATAACTAAAGCCCTTGGGTTAGCCTGGTTAAACCAAACCTCGTTATGCCATTTAACTATTGGATTTTGTGCTCTCGAGAACAATCTACATAAGGAATTAGTGAAATAACCTATAGAGCTTATGTTTCGCCTATATCATCCTCTGTCTAGTATAAGAGCAAAACTTATTAGGAGATAAGTGAGTGGAGTCCTTGGTAACATTTCTAACCGAGGCATGCTTAGGGATAGATATATGAAATGATCTGAGCTCACTTACTTCTCTCAAAAGACCATAATTGGTTTAGTTATCAAACTAGAATCTTACGTTTACTCCATTCTTGACTTTATAAGTGATTTCATGTCTAGCTATGTCCATTAACCTCAATAATTGAACATAGTCCAAAAAGAGTTGTTTCCTCATTGAATGGTTCGTAAATTTAATCCATCCAAGTAATAAGCACAGGTCCATCTATCCCGAATTGATGAGAATATTAATTCACATGGAGCCTGTTCAAAATCAAGTTGATGAGCTAAATCCTACCGGCTAGTGAGATGTTTTGTTACACTAACTTGAAATCCTCATCTGTATCCTTTCAATCAGTGGTAGATATTCATTATATGAGGAGTTATTTATAGTGATAGAGATACCTAGATAGGTAAAAGGAGGCTTCTTTGATTTTAGACTTGTCCAGGTAGAAAATCAATTAGCTAAATGGAATGCACTTAAGGAGACACATCTAAATTTTTTCCTTGTCAATAGGGAGACTTGTAAGCTCCTGAAATGTGTCCAATGCAGTCACTAGAGCACTTAAGTGATTAGCTTATACTCTTAAGAGAAGAATAAGATCATCTACAAAGAACAAGCTTCTTAACTTCAACTTCTTAAACTTAGTATAATAAAATATTGTCTCGTATCAACCTATCTTTTAAGAAAGTTAATTATGAGTGATCAATATGTCTTGGGAATATCTCCTTTACCCTTCTTGCTATAAACTTCAAAATTTATGTCACTGCATAAGATAGGCCTGAATTCTTTCAAATAGTAAAGGGAAGGTACCTTAGGAATGAGACATATGAAGGTTTTATTAAATTTCGTCAACATTTTTCCAAGTTTGGGAAACTCGAAAGCAACATTTGTTACCATTATTTTGATATATATCCATGCTTCTATAAAAGAAGCAATTCATTCTATTAGGGATAAAGTACTTATCAGGATGAAGAGAAAATAAAGCTTCCTCCATATCTCTAAGACTGAGTGGTCTAGCTAGGAGATCAATTTTCCTACTTGAAATTTGTTCATTCATAATTCATTATAATAATTACATAAATGAGTGACAGTTAGTTGGAGAACCAAGAGAGTTGAATTAAAAAAATTGAAAATCTTGTTCATTGTTAATATAATTTCCTTGCCTAGAAGTAAAAGAAAATATTTTGTTATTGCTCCTCCTACCAGGAACTAAGTTGTGAAAGAAAGAAGTATTTTATCACCATCCTTAAGCTAGCTTCCAAATAGAGTGATTAAACTCAACTCCATGAGTGTAATTCAATAAAGTTATCCTCTCCTCTGCTTAGAAGTCCATATTTATAAGGGAAATTTCAAAGTTATATTGAGCTCTATTCAATCTTTCCCTTCCTTAGAGAGAATATAAGATTAATGTTACCAACTCTCCTTCTATTAAGGTTCTTTAGTTCCTCTGTTATCAATTTGATCTTTCTCTTTTAGATATACAGTTTGTGCCTTTGTATTATTGGAGAAGATTTGTATTAAAATAGTAAGATATAGTGTTTGTGCCCTTGTATTATTGGAGTTGTATTAAAATAGGAGTATAATCTGAAAATATTGAGTTCTCAAAAGTTGCTTTACTATTAGGAAGTGTAAACATCCAATGCCCAGGGCCTATCAATTTTTTTTTTTTTTGAGTAACCAAGGCCTCTTCTACTTGTTGTTACTTGGATGTCTCGTACACAATCCCTTAAAGTCTTCTGAGAAGTTCCTCCATAGATGTGTTTATTTATGAAGTTCTTCTATTTGACTGCGATCAGCTCTCTAACATTCCTTTGTATTACATGTACATATGTCATTGCTTTCTTCGTATTAGTTCATAAAAATAATTTTTCTTTTACTTTTCTTTCATTTTTTTAATTAAAAAATGAGGGAAAGTTGATATAAATTAACACATCATCTTAATCATTTAAATGGGGTTACTAATTATAGTTAGACCAGCATATGGATGAGCATCTTAAATACTTGAATATTATAGATTAATACCTCATAAATACACACATAGATCACTTAAATTAGATCGAATCCAATTAAAATTCATTCTAAAAATTGTTAAAGAAACTTTAAACTCATATTCGACTAAAATGAATCTTATGTTAAAATTTAAACTTGATTATTATAGAATTTTAAATTTAAACACTAAAAATTAATATTTTTATTATTTATAAAATAAAATAATTTAAAATAAATTGATATTTCTCATAATAGTATACACAAAAGTATAAATTATAATAAAATTAAATTATGTAAATTAGTATAAAATTTTATAATTCTTATACAGTCTAAATCATATACATTAATTGATTTAGAATAATTAATGAAAGAGAATTATAAATTAAAATAATTATAAGTTAAAATTAGTCTCTTTTTAAAATTTTTATATAATTCAAAATAAACTTTAAAAAATTTTCAACTTATTTTTAAATTCAAACCCATCTCATAAGCTTATACTTAAAATTCAAGTAATTTAATTATCGAGTTTAAAAAAAGTTAAATACTTTGAAAAACATAAAACCATAATTTGGAGGTGAACCTCAAAAGCTGTGATGGGAGTCAACTTTAGTGTACATATGTAAATTGATGCAAAATCGCCTAGAGCTTCAGTATAACATTAGTCAAAATTCGCCGCGCCCCTATTAAAATAAGCGGTACTTGTAGCTGTCGTCGTAGTGATGGGAAAGGGACCTTGCTTTGGTTATGGATCGGGCGTGTCCGGCGGGTCAAGAACAGGTTTTAATATAAAAATATATAAAACTGTATCGTTTTGGACAAAACGATACCATTGTCGAGCCATGGATTGAGCCGGGCCGATCTATGACTCACACTAGCCGATTATGGTCAGCCCGTTGCCTGACTCGGACGGACCATAATGACCTATTTATAACTTGCCAAACTTAGGCTAGCTCGGGCCGAGCCAGTCAGGCCAAAATTGACATCAAACACGTGGAAAGGATTAGATGAGATATAAATATTAAACGACATGGGAATGGGACGGAAGATTCATCAAATATAGAAAAGTAAACAGAAAAGTCTTCGTCCCAGGTCTTCACCAGCTCACTCAATTGTCTTAAATCATAGCCATCTACTTTGCCTGGAAATTTCCTTCCTCCTCCACGGCAATGAGAGACAAGAGAAAGCCAAGGCAAGAAGCAGAAAGAAAGTTTGCAAGTGAAAATGGCTGATGGAGCTGTAAATTTCTTACTCGACAAACTAACTACCATCCTTCTGCACAAAGCTTCATTGTTGGGAGATGTTTGTGATGAAATAGAGAAAATCAAGCTTGAGTTGGAAAGCATGAGATCCTTCATAAGGGATGCAGAACGAAGAAAAGTTAAGAGTGAATCTGCAGCAACATGGATGAAGCAAGTGAGAGATGTTGCGTATGAAGTTGAGGACATCGTAGATGAGTTCATGCATCACAGAGACAGAGAAATGCGTAAAAGTGATTTGAAAGGTATTGTTCAAGATGTGGTCCACTTCCCCAAACGCATGTGTAAGAGGCATTATTTTTCTTCAAAGCTTCAGCATATCAAATCTAAGGTACATGAAGTATCAGAAAGAAGCCAGCGATATGGTTTCGTTCAGCTTGATGAGGCGAAGACCACAAATTTGGCTAGTGATATATGGCAGCAGTATGGAGACTCGTCAATATTCGTGGATGAGGATGAGATAGTGGGTATGGAAGCAAATACAGAGCAGTTGCTTGGATGGTTAATGGAAGAAGAACCTCGCAGGACTATCATTTCAATTGTGGGAATGGGCGGTCTTGGTAAGACCACTCTAGTCACGACGGTGTACAACAATCAGATAATCAAAAGATGCTTTGATTGCTGGGCTTGGATGTCTGTGTCACAAACATTTGGGGTGGATGAACTTCTACGAAGCATGATCAAAGAACTTTTTGCTACAACCCAACTACCAGCTCCAGATAAGCTGGGATCACTGAATTACAGGGAACTTCTGGGCTTGTTCAATGATTACCTGCATCAGAAGAGGTATTTAATAGTCTTAGATGATGTGTGGAGCATAGATCTTTGGAGTAGAATAAGGGCTGCATTTCCCAATAATAAGCATGGAAGCAGAATTATTCTTACGACAAGGAATGAGAATGTAGCAGCCGCTGTTGGGATTGGAAGCCTTATCCATCGCCTTGAGCATCTTCAGGAGAAGGATGCCTGGTCCCTCTTTTGCAAGAAGGCATTCTGGAATGACCCAGATCACCGCTGTCCCAAGGAACTTCAGTCTCTGGCTGAGGCTATAATGAAGAAATGCCAAGGCTTGCCACTTGCAATAGTGGCTGTTGGGGGTCTCATGTGCTCAAAAAGCAAAACAGTTGGGGAATGGAGGAAAGTGTATGAAAGCATCAATTGGCAACTAAGCAATAATCAAATGCTGGAAAGTCTGAAAGGCATCTTGTTGTCGAGTTTCAATGATTTACCCTTCTACCTCAAGCAGTGTTTTCTGTATTGTTGCGTCTTTCGTGATGGTTACCCAATAAAGACCAAGAATCTCATTCGACTGTGGATAGCAGAAGGATTCATAAGTGGAAGAAAGGGGATGACCATGGAGGAGATAGCAGAGGAATATCTCATGGAACTCATCCTTCGAAGTATGATACAAGTCACAGAGACTAATGATGCAGGGAGGGCGAAAACATGTCGATTGCATGACGTTATGCGTGAACTGGCCATGACAATGTCTGAAAAGGAGAACTTCTGCACATCATATGAAGACCATCAATCCAGGATGGAAGGAAAAGTACACCAGTTATCAATTTATAATACAGTTGAAAACATCCGCATCAGCACTAATACGTCTCATCATCTTCGCTCTTTTTTTGTGTTCCCCACTGATGCATGCCCCTCATTCTCTCTAATTTGCATCTTATCAAAATTCAGATTGTTAAGGACCCTTAATGTAGAAGGAGTTCCTGTTGAAGCCATACCAAGTGCATTGGTCAAGTTGTTCAATTTAAGGTACCTGAACTTGAGAAACACCAAAATTATGGAGCTACCGAAGTCAATGGGAAGGCTGAAATATCTACAAACGCTGGATGTCCGAAACACATTTGTCCAGAGGCTGCCCGGTGGAATGTCAAAACTATCTAAGCTCCGACATCTGTGTATGTACCGGAAAATTGATCAGACTTCAGAAACTAGTTTTCCCAGAAGCATGCAAGCGCCTGCCGGAATATGGAATATCAAAAGCTTACAAACGTTAGCATACATTGAAGCAGATAAGGAACTAGTCCAACATCTGGGAAACTTGTCAGATCTCAAGAAGTTGGAAATTACGAAGTTGAGAGCTGAAGACGGACAAGCACTCTGCTCTTCAATCAAAAGAATGACAGGGCTTATCAGCTTAGGTGTGATGGCTTCTAGCATGGAAGAAGAACTTCAATTGGAAGCTTTACCTCTGCCTCCATTGTTCCTTCAGAAACTTACTCTGTTTGGAAAACTGAACAGGTTACCTGGGTGGGTTGGATCCTTGGCAAGTCTATCTCACTTGTCTCTAGGCTATTCTTGTCTAAAAGAAGATTTGCTGCCCTCTCTGCATTTGCTTTCTAGCCTCATGTCCCTTCAACTTAAGAACGCTTATGATGGTACATTTATGCACTTCAAGACAGGATGGTTTCCCAAACTCATCAAACTTAGTTTTCAAGATCTTGCAAGACTGGATATCATGAAGCTGGAAGAGGGTTCACTGCCAAGTATCAGAGAGTTATACCTAATACGTTGTCAGAAGATGAACAAGTTGCCTAGTGGTATTCAGCATCTTACTGGACTCCAGAAGTTGCATTTGGAGGAAATGCCAGAAGAACTTATGCAGGGCTTTCAAGATTTGGTTGGTGAAGATCAAGAAAACATACAACACATAGCCACAATCAAACTCATATATATAAGCGAAGGAAAGCGGGTTGTTGAAGAACTTTGATGAATTCTAATTTTCTCATAATTTAACGCTTCTACTTCTTGTCCTATTGATTCTTTTCCTAGCAATGGTTGTACATACTGAGAAATTGGGGCAGAATATGTTCCTGCACAAAGAAAAATAAACTTGAATCTTTTTCGTATTAATTTTTCAAAAATCAAGATAACTTAAAATTTTATAAAACAATTAATACATAAATTATAATAAGTATGAATCGTAATTTGTAGATTATTATGAAATTTGATCTACTTCTGTTACAAAGAAGGTTAGGCAAGAAGTATCAGCTCCTTTAGAGTTTAAACCTATATATAATAAGTTTTGGATACAAAGAAGGTTAGGCAAGGAGTATCAGCTCTTTTAGAGTTTAAACCTATATATAATAAGTTTCGGACATTTTAGTAATTTAATTAAAATTAAATTATAATTTTAATTAGATTTTAATCAGACTTACTATTAATTCTAATTAAATAACAATCATGCTCAAATAAGATCTAATATCTCATATTAATCCTTGTTTATTAAATATTTAATATTTAATAATAAAGTTTCTCAAACTCTACAATCAAGTTCAACTTATTTAAAACATCTTTTCTTTAATTATAATCCTAAATTATATTTAAAATTAGATAAATTAAACATTTTAAATTTATCTTTAATTTTTTAATTAAATAATTTATATTTATAGATCAAGATTGACGTCTAACAAAATATCATGACTACCAAAATATTTAAGAATGGTAAAGCGGTTTTCTCTAATCTTTCTATACATAATTTTTTCATGTAATTCACTCATTTTACCATACAATACTCATGTTAGACATAAAACATTAAATTAATGTCTAACTTATTTAAGTCCGATCATATTAGTTATCCATCATTAGTATTTGATTCAATTAATAACATTTGAAAATATTTCAAAATGTCATTCCATCTTGACCAAAGATTTCGAAATTAATATTAGTCGAGAACAATGAAACATTCTTTCTAATCACTTTAGAGTAATAAATCATATATTGATCACTAAACTACCTCCATATATTAGAGAGATGAATCCTAGATTGATCACTTAACCACCTCCATATGTTCCATGCTATGTCCAATAACTACCGATTAAGCTATTCTTAAATAGAATGAGTCATAAATAGTATGAAAATAATCCCTATATGAGTTAACTTGAAGATCTCAAGTCAAAAGATCACTTATACAATCATCACAATAAGAATTTCTATAGAAATACAAGTAATATTTCATATAGATTTCTCATGTGGGTCAGTTCAGTAAACCTCTTCTCTAACAAAGACCTACACGTTTATTTAAGTATCTTCATACTTTAGTTTATAAGATCAACCACTTCCTTCATAAGGAAGAAATATAGCATATGCTAGTCTTTTAAGCTCTATTAATGTCTTGTCTTAATAAAATGATGACTAGAAACAATTGAGGGATAATACATAAATATAACATGAATCCATTAT
>JANIIA010000010.1:14527632-14541596 GCA_027478495.1 Erythroxylum alaternifolium | reverse complement strand
TGCATATATGAATGCATGCATATGTCACTATACACTTATACACTCCTATTCATGGCAATTAGTGAGGGGATGTTACACTTGTGGATGAAACCAAGAAAGTCTCTGTAACGTGTATGAGCTTACCTCTCCCATACATTATAGATTACATCATCAAATTTTGAATCTTAAAAATTTCTTTCTGAAAAAAAGAAACACATAATAGAAGTGCTTATAAATTACAATATTTATCTAATTAATGTATAAAATTAGATAAAATAAAAAATACAAAAGAATATATTTTTTCTACCTCAAACTCGTGATAATAAGAATCCTTTGTAGCATGAGAGATATTCTTCTATGTATAACTCTCAAGATCTATCTTATCATTGAACTTGGATGAGATATTTCTGGAGCACGTTCCAGACAAAACCAACCTAATATATAAGCTATTTTGGATCATTTTCAAATTAAAACCTATAACTTCAATATAAACCTATGGTTTTATCATGTATTATGAAAATTTTAAAATTTCACTCACAGATTGTTGACAATTGTGATGTAAGTTCTTCCATCAACTCCTTTAGCTCTAGGTTAGAGGTTGCCTCTTTCGTCCGTAATGTTTGCCCCTGATATGTTTGTTGGTATAGGGGTCGTAGATGGTGTAGTAGGGCTGCTAAATGATATAGCAGCAGGTACAGAAGGTGACTATATAGGGACTGTAAGTTGGGAAGGGGATGCCTCATCTGGATGTGTAGTAGTTGGAGGTACAACATTTGATTATATAGTTGGAAATGTGATCCTTCACTTGGAATTGCACTACCTTATCTAAATGGTAGTAGCCTGACCCTTGGCCACATCATTTTATGTTTTCTATTTTGTGGCATATTTTTAACCTAAAATAGGTATTTTATTTATGTATTTTATTGAATATTCCAGTAATAGAATAATATAAATTAAATATATAACAATATATTGTTGATGCAATAATATATTTATTCATATAATATTTTATCACAAACACAAATTAATTCATCTTCTTTTCCTGAAGAATTAAAATCAAACTCAAACTCTTCTTCAGATCTCTCACGCTCCTCATCCTCTTCAGATGAAATTTTAACATATTCATTATTTGGATCGGTAAAAGGTTCATTCTTTTCATATATTATACATGCATTTATTTCATAAACATCTTCGTAAAACACTTCATTTTCAATTATGTTATTTTCTCCTTTTCCATATAATTCAAAAACAGCTTTAGGTTTTACTTTGCAAATGGCCAACCAATCCGACTTATCTCATCATAACCTGGGAAACGGGACATAATACACTTGAATCGCTTGCATCGCTAACACAAAAGGTTCAAATTGTCTAAATCTTCTTTACTGATTGATTTCAACTAGAATGTATCGGCTTTGTACTTTTGTACCATCATTAGGAGTTGGATCAAACCACATACTTAAATATCACTCTCCACTTTATTGGCAATGCAAGGTACTCAATTTCAAGTATCTCAATAATTTTACCATAGTAATCCATCAATTCTCCCTGTATGCAAAACTCACTATTTAATGTTGCCATGCTATGACCATGATATTCTGTATGAAATTTGTATCCATTAACAAAATACACCGAATACGATTTAACAGTTCACAAAGGTCCTTTTGTAAGATCACATATGAAATTGTTCTTTATTGTATTTTCTTAGGCCTACAAATTTTTTTCATATTAAATAGTATAACGTCATTTAAACACTTTAGTTGAATTAATTATTGCAAGTGAAAACTTACATATTTCTCGAACCATCGAGGAAAGTGTCTTCCAACTTCTTTATTGATATAATCCTATATTGTTTCAAGCATTAGCTCACATAACCATTCTTCGTATAATCTAAAATAATTGTTACGTATTTTAGTTATGAATAACACTAACTTCAAAAACCCAAATAATCAATTTGAAAATCAACTTAAACTTATTGCGCAAAAGGTTGAACTTTTTGACAATTCAATAAAATGTAACGATGGGCAACCTCTATTTCTTCTTCTATTAACATTTTTCTTGTTAAATGTCCATATGTTCGTCCTGGAAATATGAAAATGGATAAGTTACCATCAACATCACCCGTTCTCCCCCATTATCATTACGAGAAACTTTTCTTTCTTTTGTGTGCACATACAACTCAAAATAATGTGAAAAAAATGTACTTACTTCTTCCACTAATAAGCATTACATATCGATGGAGACAAATTATAAGGAGTAATTATAATTGGCTATGATGAATATTGTTGGCCAGATTGACCAAAAGGTTGGAATGTGTGTTGAAATGTTTCCATGCTAGTGCATCCGATGGATGACTCAGCAAAATCCAAATCCGGTAAGTCGGGCAGACAAAAGCTGTGAGAAAAAACCTCTTAGGGGTGGTCTTTTGGAAAAATCTCAAGCTTTCGCATTCCATCTTCTTGTTCATGTTTATTATTCCATCTCATATGAGATGCAATAACATCATAGGCATATAGTTTTTGAAATCTTGGAGTTAGAGGGAAATAATACATCCGCTTCCAAAGTACTAATTTCTGTTTAATAGTATGCTTTCTAAGTTTGAACCTAAATTGACAACAAAATTTGCACTTTTGTAATTCCACATTATTTTCCCAAAACAACATACATCCCAATTTGTAGCAATCAAGTTTTTCAACTGACAAACCAATACCTCTATTTAGTTTCTTTATATTGTAAAAATGATCAACCATTGTGTGATCAGGAGGCAATGATTTATTATACCAAGAAAGAATTTTATCAAAACTTCGATCAGAAATATGCCCTTCAGACTTTATGTTCAATATTCGAGCAATTGAAGATAATTGATTCATGATCTCACAATTTGACCATAACTCTTGGTTAGCTAATTTTAGTAAGTCAAAAAAAATTTTGCATGTGGATTTGGTTCTTCTTCAATATTTTCTATATTTGCCTGAAATGTATAACCGACTGCATCATAGACTATTTGGAAGTAAGGATTTTTAGTTGCACCCTTATTATTTGATATAAATCATGTCCCCCTTCAAACACATCCATATTTATTGACGAGTTTACTTCATTACCCCTTGAGGTGCTACAAATTAATGTCTCCCTATATTGTGTCCACTCAAAACAATTTGGAACAAACCCTTTTCTTAACAAATGGAGATTCACTTCATCAATAAGAAGAAAATGAGTATGTTTACACCTTTTACATGGACATTTGATCTTTGCACCATCCATATATGCAAGTTGAGAACATGCATAGTCAATAAAATCTTCAACTCCTTCAACAAACTCAAGATTAGTGAAACCATTAGGTGTTAATCATCTATACATCAAAGATCTATCATCATTACTCATTTATGAAAAAAATAAAAAAGTGATTTCATAGTTAGATATAATAATCATTATGGTAGTTGCATCACGGGTTTCTAGGCTATATACCATCCTAGGGGTTTATTATACAAAGAATTGTCATGCCAATTACATTAATTTCTTATGTTAATACTAAGTTTGAATTAATCACATTAAAGTTCAAGTCTTTATGTTTGAATTAATCATCTACAAGTTCATTTCCAAAGTTTGATTTTAAATAAGCATTATGGTACGTGACATTTTTTACACCTATGAATTGAGAAAGGGACTTCTTGCTATAACTCCAAGGCTTGAAGAATTTTTAACCATTAAGCTTCATGAGAGTTGCATAACAGGATTTTGGCCTATGTACATTCTAGGGGTTTATTATGCAAAGAATTTTCATGTAAATTATTTCAATTTCTTATGTTAATACTAAGTTTGAATTAATCATATTGAAGTTCAAGTCTTTATGTTTCAATTAATCACCTATAAGTTCATTTCTAAAGTTTGATTTTAAAGAAGCATTATTGTACATGACATTGTTAACATTTGTGAATTGACAAAGGGACTTCTCGCTGTGACTTTTAGGTTCATGAAAATTTTCATCGATAAGCCTCATGGGAGTTACATCACGGATTTTCAGCCTGTATACTATCCTAAGGGTTTATTATACAAAGAATTGTCATGTCAATTACGTGAATTTCTTATGTTAATACTAAGTTTAAATTAATCACATTGAATTTTAAGTCTTTATGTTTCAATTTAAACAATGCCCAAACATCAATACTTAGATTATTAAACCTTAGCCTAAAAACTAGTCAATCATTGTTAGAGGTAAAATTGCAAAGAACAACACAAAATTGATCATATTGTAGACATTACTTAGTTGAATGACTTACTTTGATAGATGGACAATCACAAACTACAAAGAAGATAAATGACATTGGATAATTATCAATGCTCTTCAACACAGAACACGACCTATAAGAAAGACAATAAACAATTAGCTAGTTTTTGATAAGTTTTGAATTGAGCATAGGTACAGATATGCACGAGTTTTAAGTTGTGTATTGCATATTTTGTTTTCCTTGTACTAATGTTTTCATATCCTACAACTTATAACCATTGTTTGTAATATCATATATTGACAAAGACGACTTATAAATTCTTTGTAAGGTTATAACCATTATTATGCAAAAATATATTATACAAAACCATTATTATGGATAAAGACAACAATTAACTTTATTGCTGAGACTATGTCTAAATCTTCACATGATCATATTGCATTTTTTAAATGTAGACAATATAGCATACGTGCCCATCTATCATCCTCTAAGTCCCGAGCAAAAGAAAATTCATGTATGGATCACATTCTAAACCTAAAGGGTATAATGCTCGAGGCAAAAATAGGCACAATTTTTATACAAGGTCATATCAAAAGAACTTACGACCTCCTTCTCATTCATATAGGCCTCTTTATCATTAAAATGGTATGAATCAAACTCACAATCATTATAGGTCTCTTTATAAGCATAACGACATGAAACTTGCTCCCATTTTATATTAATCCTTATGAGAAACAAAAAAGCATCTCATTTTCTCTAAATCACTATAGGTCATATTTTTATGAAAAGAGTATATCACATGGGTTGAAAGAAATATTAAGAACTAATCTCCAAGGACCATGTTTATACGAGTACCTAGAATTAATTTTTTAAAATCTAGTAGGAACAATTATCGACGCTCTTCAACACAGAACACGACCTACAAAAAAAAAAGAATTAGCTAATTCGATGAATATATTACAACCAAGCTCCCTTTTTACATTACTTCTTTTATATATTTTTCCATTTTGCCTATACTTATTTCATTGCATCTCATTTATAAAACGTCAAAATACAAGTAAAAGCATCAATCATTATGAATTAAAGAGTAAATACATATTTTTCTTTTTAGGCTTAAGGTTATTTAGGAAAGATTACACAAAAAGATCTTGACTTTTAAATTAGGTTAAAAAAGGATGCACTAGTATATTAATGTATAACAGAGCTACAATTTTGCTTAAATTCAAATACTAGGTGACTTTATCATTTTTAATGTTTGTATGCATCTTATATATAATCTCAAATAGATGAAATTAAAGTTCTAGAAATTCATAATTAAAGAACATATCCACATAAGAAAAGAAAATTTTAATAAATGCTTAAATCTTTATAGGATCACTTATGTCCTTTACTTAACAAATTCAGTTTTATAAAACAATATCTTTGCATAAAACATTAAGATATTCAAACTAAAATTGATCTATGCATAAAACAATATCTTTATTGGCTATTCAAAATTTTTAAAAAAGTATAGATGTTATGGTCCTCTAACTTTAAAACTACATATAACTAAAAGTAATTGAAAAGTTAATTTCGAATAGGAAAAAAAAAGCTTTTTGATAACATCCATAGAATCTTTGTTCATCTAAAAAATGAGTCAAAATCATTATTAAGTACATACTTGCCTATGTTAATACCATTAAGTGAAATAATCATATATGAGCTTTCGTATGGTAAGTTTGTTGAATGTGTAGAAGTCATGAGCATGAAAAATAAGAAAGAAATTTGTAAGTATGCCTTTAGGATAAAAATTCTTAAATACATGTATGATTAAGGATGAGAAATTTAAATGTGATATGCATGACATGATATAATCTAATAGTGTGGTTGTTTCCAATGACAATGAGTATGATTTATTGCATGAAAATAAGATATTCAAGAAGAATATTAATGGCCTCAAAAATTCTTTTTCTAGATTCAATATAGGTAGTGAAAAATTGAATAGAATACTTGGAGCCCTAAAGAGTTCTAATGATAAATTGGTTTCAGTCAATAAAGTGCACCCTCTAACAACAAGACTATCTTTGTAAGGGGAAAGCACTCATATGATGATCCTATGGCTAAATATGTATAAATATCACATGCTTGTACAGCATTCTATTTCATATTAAAAAGAGAAATTTGATGCATTCATATATTTTTCATATTCTAGATATAAACATCAAGTCTTTAAAGGCAAAAATAACTAGAAGTCATATATAAAGACATAAAAAGGCATGCAAAAATCATAATATGGACCTCATTGATAACAACAGATTATTAAATATGGTCACACATATTATAATCCTAAATTCAATTATAATGGTATAACACGAGCTCATAATTATTATAGTCCACCAGACAAGTATTTGACATATGCTTAAAATTCTTGTTGGTCCCAATTTTATAAAAGGAACATATGATATGACAATTCACATGATATGCCTTCTCATCAAAAAATGAGAGCTCCTAATTCTCCATATATCTAGAAGAGAATTTCATATCACACATATCATTTATCAATACCTAAAAATGCATATAATCATATTCTTTTAAATCTTTCTCTTACGTCACTAACACTTTCAATATATATCATATGAGATATTGTTTTTTTGGTGATTATGGTCATATAAAAATAAATTATTTTTTAAAGACAATTCTTGTTAAGAAAATGGAAAAAGATATGAGATGAAAATGGTTCAAAGACTATCCTCTAAGCACTTAAGTTTGTGTGGGTACTTAGAACATATTAACTTTTGTTCTTGTAAGTCAATATTAAGTAGCATAAATAAATTCTAAGAATCGATATAATCTCTATTAATATCAAATAAGTATAGTGTTAATTCTTGTGTAATACATTGTTGTGCTTGTACTAAGTTTAGGTAACATTAAGTCTGCACAAGTCAATTGGTTTTAATCTTAGTATTTGTTTAAGATCTAGTTTTGAACAATCTCTAGCCATGTACATAAACCCTTAATTCTTGATTTATAATATTACTGATTTATCAAAAAAAAATCAAATAAGGAACAAAAATGGTATATTTAACAACTATTTCAAAAGAAAAATTATTAAATCCCTTATATGAGTTAAATAAGGAAACTAGTATAAAAAAATAACTATTGAATCAATTGAAGAAGAAAAGGAAGTAACCATTCATAGGATATAAAAGGGTGTAAATACTTTCCTTCACATTGATGACAATTGAGAATATTAACTTAGTTATGCATAATTAAGGGGAGAGGAAGAAAGGGTTGATGCATTTACATAGAAGGAGAAAGGTATATTGATCTTCGAATTGGTACATGAACTGTTTGAAAATTAAATCATTTTCAGCAAGCACTTTGCATATATACTTTAGCCATATAATAGGCTTTTTGATAAGGGAGAAAAGGAAGTATTCTTTTTTATTATTTTTCCTATTCATACTTATAACTTTATATACCATATATACTATTTAATTTTGATGAAAATGGGAAAGAATGATAATACTAAAATGCATCATTCATAAAGCATGAGTTAAAATGGGAATATTCATTACATATTGATTTGACATAGAGTGGTTTTATACAATATCATTTATTTTTATACTATATATTGATTTGACATAGGATAGTTTGTTTAATATCATTTATTTTCTCAAATATCTCCAAATGTCTTTTATTATTAAAAAAAGGGAAAATTATTAGACCAATTTAGGCTCTAACTCATGATTTTGGTGATAAGAAAATATGTTACTACTAATATTTTCATCTTTGATAATACTAGTAAGTTAGTTTATCAAAGATTGAAGCAAATGGTAAAATATCAAGTTTAATGAAAAGGAAAAATGAGTAAAGGAGTCAATTGAATCAATTAAACAATCAAAAGAAGGAGGAAACAAGCAAAGTAGACCACATATACAATTCAATTGTGTTATAAGGAAATTCAAGTAAAAAACCAAGAACAAGGACGAATCAGGTATCTAAACATGTTACAAATCATTGTAATCTTTCTTGAAACCTTTTTTTTTCATTTTAATAAATTAGGATTTCAGTATGATTACGAGACATAACGTATATATCGTTTCATAATCATTATAAACATTTTAGATTATAAATCATGTTAGAGACCTCTTATAGTAATTTCATCGAATACTTGGTACGTTATTAAAATTCATCCCTACTTTGTTTTAAAACTACTTTCTTCTTCCATTATTCACCAATATAACCATACAAAAATAAACAATGACTCATTAATAACCCAAATTAACCTTTATGACTCAATCCACTGTAACATCAACACATTCAACATACAACTGTTCATATACAAAATTAAAGACAAAAAAATTAACCCAAGAGCAGTAAGTGGATAACCAACCTCGAGACAAAAAACCCAACACAATGGCAGCAATTATTAGAAGAATGAAAGAAGATGAGCAGATGGAAGAAGATGGGGGGCTCGAGTTTATAATTTTATTAAGAATAAAACAACGTCGTTTTACTAGAAAAATTAAACAACACTAATGATGTCGTTTGATTTTATAGATGGAACTAAACTCCATCGCTTATTTTTGATGTCAAACATTTCCACCTATTTTTACGTCAAATTTTACTATTCTGTCGCTAAATTCCGTCGGCAAAGTTTTGTGGATAAATTTCCTCCACCTTTGTCGATAGCTTCTTTTTCTGTCACAAAAAACTAATTTTCTCGACAAGTTTACTGACGAAAATAAATTTCTGTTGCTAATTTACTACAGAATTATTTCCATCGGGTTTATAATTTTATTAAGAATAAAACGACATTGTTTTACTAGAAAAATTAAACAATACTACTGACGTCGTTTGATTTTACCAATAGAACTAAATTTCGTGGCTTATTTTTGCCACTAAATATTGCCAACTATTTTTACAACAATTTTTACTATTCTATCGCTAAATTTTGTTGACAAAGTTTTGAGGATAAATTCCCTCCACTTTTACCGACGGATTCTTTTTCCGTCACAAAATACCATTTTTCTTAACAAGTTTACTGTTAGACTTAAATTTCCATCGCTAATTTAATATAAAATTATTTCCGTCGGTAATTTTTTGCCGATAATTTGTAATTTTCTGTAGTGATTTCTTCTGTATACAAAACATAATGACCTCACCTTGACTATTAGCAGGAGATTTTAATTGTGTTTCACACCCATCTGAAGCTCACAGAGGCAGGTTTAATTCTTATAATCTAGGTAAGGAGTTGGAAAAAGCATTTGGCAAGTTGGGGTAACTAATTTAAAGTCTGTAGGGAATCTTTTCACTAGGAGCAACAACCAGTTAGGCATTTCCTTCATTAGGAAAAAACTAGATAGAATTCTAGTTAATCTGAATTGGTTGAGGTAATTTCACAATTCTTTTGCACATTTTAGTTCTCCATTATGTTCTAATCATTCCTTTATGGAAATCAAGAGTTTCACTACTTCAACCTCTTTCAATGCCCCTTTTAAATTCTTCAATTTCTTGACAAACAAGGAAGGTTTTATGGAGGTAATAAGTGAAGCATGGGACTGTAGGATCTCAGGTTACAAGGCCTTCTAGTTTACGAGAAAACTCCAGATCCTAAGAAGCAGACTTAAGTTATTCCTTAAAATAGGTTAATCCATTACATTTATTATGTTGCAAGAAGCAAAGAGTGAGTTGAGAAAAGCGTAGGAAGCCTTTTATCTAAATCCTTACTATAATAAATTGAAATATGCTAAAATCAGAAAGTTAAAGATTACAACAAAGCTATTTATGATTATAACTCTTTACTTATGTAAAAGGTTAGAAGCACTTAGATAAACTAGGGAGACTCCAATACTAGGTATTCATAATTCTGGTTTACCAAGAAGAAATCCAACAAAATCAGTTGTTAACTAGAGGAAAATGATCATATGGTGGCTGACAAAACCTCTATTGAAGCTATGATACCCAATTATTTTGAGAACCTGCTAGGAACTACTAAACCCTCATATCTATCTAATTTACAAGAGTTAGTGGAGCTGACTAATCCCCCATCACTCAATCTCAGGATTCTCTACTAAAAAATTAAATCTATTCTATTTAGTCTCAATCCTAGGAAGGCTCCAGACCTTAATGGGTATAATGCCTATTTCTTTTAAAGTACCTTTCACATCACTGGTAAGCTACTTGTGGAAACTGTTTTGGAATTCCTGAATTCTGGAAAATTATTGAGAGAAATCAATGCAACTTATATATTCTTGATCCTTACAATGCCTAATGCTAATTGCCTTAATGATTTTTAACCCATTTCCTATTGTATTACTGTTTATAAAATGATCTCTAAGCTCCTAGCCAACAAAATAAAGGATTCACTAAACTAGCTTATCCATTTTTCCCAAGGAGCTTTCATGCCTGGCAGATCAATCACTGATAATATCCTTATGGTTCAAAAGCTGATGAGGGACTATAAACTAGCAAAAGCATTAAATGTTGTGCCATTAAAATGGATTTCTCCAAATCTTTTGACAGACTCTAATGAAAGTTCATATTATATAGCCTAGAATGAATTAGTTTCCTAATCAACTAGATCAATGCTAGCTCTTAACTCCTTCTTATAGTATCCACATCTATGGATCACCAACCAAACAGTTTAGAGCAGATAATGACATTAGGCAGGGATATCCTCTAACTCCATAGCTTTTTACCATATTTGTGGAGATTCTTAATAGGAAAATAAGGCTTAACATTTTAAGGTTCCCTGATAGCTTTCACTACAAATGCAAGAAGATTCTTCTAACTCATTTAAGTTTTACAAATGACCTCAAGATGTTCTGTGGTGATGACCAACCTTTCACCGCCATTATGCATAATTCTCTCCATTCTTTCTGTAGATTATTTGGTTTATGTGTCAATTAATCCAAAATCAAAGTCTATTTTTATTCAAACGTCTCTAACACTGATAATTTTTAGCAAATTATTGGTTTGAATGTTGACAACCTACCTTTCAAATATCTTGGTGTTTCCATCTTTTCTAAGAAGCTAAGATTTTAAGAATGTTTATTGATTTTGGAGAAATACAAGAAAATGATCAATGCATAGTAGAATATAACTCTCTCACAAGTTGAAATAGTCAAGTTCAATATTTCAGTGCTGAACAATCTGCACACCTATGGGAGTACTCATCTCTTTTTACCTAAGAAAATCAACAAGGAAATAGAGAAATTTATCAGGAATTTTCTCTAGTCTGGCAAGGTTGACAACCCCAACGAAGCTAAGATTAAATGGGAACAATTATGCAAGAGAAAAGAGGAAGGTGGTCTAGGATTTGTCTCTATCCATATGATTCAAAATATCTAGATGGCTAAAAGAATTTGGAGTCTCTTTAATAATAAGGAGGCTCTTTGGAGCAAATGGATGAATGAATACTATCTAAAGGAATCTAGCTTATGGCAAATTAATGGAAAGAAAAACATTCTTGGCCTTTCATACAAATGCTTAGGAAAAGATAGATTGTTTATCCCTTTATTAGAATTCAAGTTGGGAATGTTGAAGATATACATGGTTTTGGATTGAAAATTAGACCAATCAAAGCCCTCTACTCATGAGACGAGATATCTCTTTCTTCATAACTAGAGTTCTAATCCAAGCTCAAGTAATGAAGGTCATAATTCAAAGCACATGGCTAGTAACTAGTAGGGGTGCTGAAAGATTGCATAATGACTTTCCCAAATACTTTCCTAACCCCACCTTGATTGATAAACCCATATGGTCCATCAAAAAAAATGGAGAGCTTTCTAACTCCTTTCTTAAAGCCCTTAGGTCTCACACTTCTCTCATTCCTTAGTACAAAATTGTATGGAAAGGTTCTTTAATCCTAAAGCATCTTTTATCACATGGTCAGTAGCTAGAAGAAGACTGAAAACTAAGTACATAATTAAGGGGTTTGGTGATAAACTATGTACTTTATGGACTAAAAACAAAGTACATAATTAAGGGGTCTGGTGATAAACTATGTACTTTATGCTTTTTAGAAGTTGACACTATTGATCATCTTTTCTTCTAATGCAATTACACACCACTTTCTAGGCCAGAATGCAACACACTATGAATCTCTTTTTTCCAATTGTTGATTGAGATAACATATTGGTATTGGCTAAGAATCAATACCAAAAATTGGGAAAAGACTAAAAATTTCTAATCTTAAGCCTAAACTGCTAAGTGTATGCAATATGGATAGAAATGAATCAAAGATTGTTCAAAAATTATAAAACTAAAAATCATGCCTTTGGTAATATGATATACTCTTAGATTAGAAAAGTCATTGTTGCTCACCAAGTTGCAGAAAATATGAGTTACTCTCTTAGAAGAAGATGGAATTTGTAATACCTTAGTTTCTGATTTCTAATAGCCTTATGGATTATAAGTTGTAAAAATTGTTGTAAGTTCTTTAACTAGTTTAGCACAACCTTGTAATGTGTCCTTTTGTTGCCTTTCATGGATTATCAATTAATTATTTTTAATTTTCAAAAAAAGGCTTTTATGGATTTCTTCATTAAGTTTATTTTAATTCAAAAGAAAACATTTTTTATTATACTTTTGACTTTGTTTTCTGGTGGAACCATCCAATTAATGACAACAAATTAAATACAGTTGTACAAAAAATTAAATATACCCTTTAACGACTTTGTTTATGTATGTGAATCAATTGTTAATGGTTTCAAATGATCATATTTGCAGTAGATGTAGCATTACCTTTTGAGCTTTTATCCAAGTCTATAAGATGTGAAATAAGATAGTTTCTAATAATTATTTATCTTGATATTTTTGTATCATAGATATGATCAAAATTTATCCGTTGTTCTAAATTTGACCATTAGAATTATGCAAATATTTCAATTATTTATTACTAGTAATTGACCACTAGAGTTAACAAAATATTGCATACGTAGTTCAGTTTATTTAAATTCTTCATAATTTGATCATTAATTCAGCCTATATGACGTTATAGTGAAACAATATGGACTCACCAAATACTAACATGACTTTTTTAAACATTAGTCAAAAGTTTAATCAAATCTCATAAAAGATTTAAGTAAACTCTTACTATTATTTCTAATATGATTTTACAATTTATTAAAAGAATAGTGAGTACTGTTTTTAATAACATTAAAATATCAAGTGGTATCAGAAATAATGATATTAATTTATGTAGTTATTTTGAAAAATGAAAAACGACAATCTCACCCTAATTTTTCGGCGGACATAGTTTCACACAAAAGTTAAAAGTCCTTTATGTTTGTTTTTATTCTCCTTCCTACCTTTTTGGATCTACTTCATAGGAAATAACAATGTTTTAAAAACTGGACTGGTGACTAAACTGAAGAAGCAACTGATTCAAGGGTCAATGATTCAACCGGAATCCAACCGTGATCGAACCGGTGACTAATAAATATATAAATTTTTATTTAATTTATTATATATATAAGATAATTTTTAAACATACTATTTAATTATTTATCTAACTTAAACCTCCAAACTTCAAAACATACAAGTTTTTTTTAAAAGTTCACCAACACAACACAAAATAAGATAATAAAGCTCACTAGTCATATTTTATCAAAAAGATAAAAAAAGATCAGCAATCATAATATTCATTCAAGTCAAAATCAAATGCTCCTTTATCATTCCCAATATGAACATCTTCAATAGATTCCAAATTTGGTTGTTCGGCAATTTCTTCATCACCTAATTTCATAATAAACAATATTAGACAAAATTACACTT